>JAVTVY010001843.1:0-32317 GCA_036873755.1 Hanleya hanleyi | reverse complement strand
AATGGTAGCCCCAGGAATGACAGACCTCAAGGATGGTAAACCCGGGATTGATAACCGCAAGAATGATAGTCCCCAGGAAAGACAGCCTCCTGCAATTATAGTCCCCAGGAGTCCCCAAGATTGACAGTCCCCAGGAATGGTAGCCCCTGGAATGCCAGTCTCCAGAAATTATAATCCCCAGGAATGATAATCCCCAGGAGTCGTAGTTCCGAGGAATGACAGTCCTCAGAAATGGTAGTTCCCAGGACTGACATTCCCCAATAATGGTAGCTCCAGGAATGGCAGTCTTCAGGAATTACAGTCCCCAGTAATGATAGTCCTTATGGATGATACTCCCCAGGCTTGATAGTCCTCAGGAATGATAGTCTTAGGAATGGTAGCCCCAAGAATCACAGTCCTTCGGGTTGACAGTCCCCAGGAATGATACTTCCCAGGACTGACAGTCTCCAGGAAAGGAAGCACAAAGAATGACAGTCCCCAGGAATCATAGTTCCCAAGAACGACATTCCCCAGTAATGATAGTCCCCTGGGATGGCATTTCCCAGGAGTGGTAGACCCAGGGAAGACAGTCCCTATGATTGGCAGTCCCCAGGAATTATAGACCGCTGTATGACAATCCCAAGGAGTCAAAGTCCACCCGAATCGTAGTCTCCAGGAAACGGTAACCATAATGCACAGGAATGATAATACCCAGGAATGAGAGTCCCAAGGAATGACAGTCCGCTGGAATTATAGTCCCTAGGAATAAAATCCCTCAAGAATGACAGTCTCCAAGAATGGTAGACCCAGGATGGTAGCCACAAGAATGACAGTCCCCTGGAATGGTCTCATGGAATTATACACAGCCAGAAAAAGGGTGATGGCCCATTACCTTTTTATGGTGATATTGCCTGTTCATCACCCTTTAAAGGCGATGAAAAAGGGTGATGGCCAATGTCGTCACCCTTTTACGGCGATGGCCCAGGTCGTCATCGTTTTAGGGTGATAGCCATTACCCTTTTAGGGCGATGACTTAAACATTTGCACTCAATGCTGATCACCCTTTTAGGGTGTTAGCCATTATCCTTTTAAGGTAACAGCCATGACCCTTTTAAGGTAATGGTGGAAATGGGTGATGGCTCTAACACCTTTTTGGGGCTCTGTAGTCCCCAGGAAAAATAGTCCCCAGGAATGACAGCCGCCAGGTATGATAGTCCCCAGTAATGACAGTGCCCTAGGGTCCACGGGGATGGCTGTCCCCATGAATGATAACTCCCAGGAATGACATTCCCTAGAATGATAGTTTCCAGGACTTACTGTCCCCGGTAATGGAGCATCAGGAATGACAGTCCTCAGAAATGATAGCCCCCAGATTTCATACTCCCCAAGAATGACGGTCCCTGAAATTATAGTCTCTAGGAATATAGTCCCCAGGAATGCCATCCCCAAGAATGGTAGCCTCAGGAATAACAGCCCCCAGGAATGGTAGCCCCTGGAACGACAGTTCCCAGAAATGAGAGACCACAGGACTTATAGCCCCCAGGAATGATAATCCTCAGGAGTCGTAGTAACCAGGAATGACAGTTCCCAGGAATGGTAGTTCCCAGGATTAATATTCCCCAGGAATGACAGTCCCCAGGTATGATAATCACATAAATCATAGTCTCCAGGAATGGCAGCCCCAGGAGTGACGATCCCCAGTAATTATAGACCCAAGAACTTATAGTCCCCTTGTATGATAGTCCCCAGGGAAGGCAGTCCCCACGGTTGACAGTCCCCAGGAAATGACAGTCTCATTGACAGTTTCCAGAGTGACATTTCCCAGGAATGGTGACCCCAGGGAAGACAGTCCCCGGGATTGACAGCCACATTAATGACAGTCCTAAGAAATGATAGTCTGCAAGAATGAAACTCCCCAGGAATTACAGTCCCACGATTAATTGTACCCAGGAAGGAATGGAATTATAGTCCCCAGAATAATAGTTCCAAGAAATAACAGTCTTCAGGTTTGACAGTCTTCGGGTATGGCAGTCTCCAGGAATGAAAATCCCCAGGAATTATAGTCCCCAGGAATAATGGTCCCCAGGAATGACAGTCCCCAAGAATGGTAGCTCAGGAATGACCGTACCTAGGAATGATAGTTCCCGGATGACAGTCCCCTGGAATTATGGTTTCCAGGAACAATAGTCCCCCGGAATGACGCCCGCAAGGTATGATAATGTCCATTAATGAAAGTCCCCGGCATTATAGTCCCAAGGAGTCCACAGGAAGTATAGTCCCAATGAATGGTAATCCCCAGGAGCCATACTCCCCAGGAATTTTAGTCCCCAAACACCTAATATATAAGCAGAAAACTAAGCGTCTGGGGAAGGGCATGCTATCTTCACGTTGTCGCATACGTGGGTGGCTTGTATAGGTTCATTTCGTATCTAGGGGCTTGGAACAACCAAAGGAACGACTCACATAAGATCGTCTAGCATTTACTCTCAAGCAATATATGTCTAAACATCTTAAACATGAGTTAAACACTAGGCGTCTGGAAAAGGGCATGCTTTCTCCGTGTCGTGTCACACGTGAGTTAGGAACTTGTGTAGAATAATTGTGTATTTAAAGGCTTGGAACAACTGAGAGAACGATTTACATAAGACCCATTGGCATTTAATATGCAGTAGTATCCAAGCACCTAAATTATAAGTTACCAACTAGGCGTCTGGGGAAGGACATTCTTTCTCCGTGTCGTCTCATAAGTGAGCTAGTGAGCTAGTATAGGTTCATTTTATATCTTGGGGCTTGGAACATCCAAGGGAACGATTCACATAAGATAAGCTAGCATTTACTCACCAGCAATATATCTCCAAACACCTAAACTAGAAGTTACAAACTAGGCGTCTGGGGAAGGACATGTTTTCTTCCTGTCGCCTCGTGCGTGAGTTAGTGACTGGTGTACGTTTTTGTGCATCTAGAGGCTTGGAACAACCAACAAAACGATTCACTTAAGATCAGCAAGCCTTTACTGTCCAGCAAAATATGTCCAAACACCTAAAATGTAAGCTAAAAACTAAGCGTCTGGGGAAGGACATGCTTTCTCCTTGTCGTCTCATAAGTGAGTTAGTGACTTGTATACACCTATTGTGTATCTAGAGGCTTGGAACAACCAACAAAACGATTCACGTGAGATCACCAAGACTTTACTGTCCAGCAAAATATTTCCAAACACCTAAAGTATAAGCTAAAAACTAAGCGTCTGGGGAAGGACATGCTTTCTCCTTGTCGTCTCATAAGTGAGTTAGTGACTTGTATACACCTATTGTGTATCTAGAGGCTTGGAACAACCAACAAAACGATTCACGTGAGATCACCAAGACTTTACTGTCCAGCAAAATATGTCCAAACACCTAAAATATAAGCTAAAAACTAAGCGTCTGGGGAAGGACATGCTTTCTCCTTGTCGTTTCATAAGTGAGTTAGTGACTTGTATACACCTACTGTGTATCTAGAGGCTTGGAACAACCAACAGAACGATTCACGTAAGATCACCAAGCCTTTACTGTCCAGCAAAATATGTCCAAACACCTAAAATATAATTTATCCAACACACAACATAAGAAGAAAGTAGATTTTTTAATCATTTATTTGGCAAAAAATTGGTGTTCGCAGAACACCGATCCTCAGCTATGCTTATAGCCAAGATTGATATGTCTTATCTGCTAGGTCCCAGATGCCTGGGACCCCGCAGTAAGAGAGCTATTTGGTTGTAGCTTGGGGGGCCGCTGGACCGAAGGTATTCGCTGAATACAGGTATTAAGTACGTCCGCTGGACGCAAGGTGTTCGCTGAACACAGGTCTTATCTGCTAGGTTCCAACTGCCTGGGACCTCGCAGTAAGAAGGGTATTTGTTTGTAGCTTAGGGGTCCGCTGGACCGAGGTCTTGTCTGCTAGATAAGACAGGTCTCACATGCATGGAACATACAATATAGTCATGATAGTGATAATTATTGAAGCATTGCAATTAATACTTTATGCCATAGTTGCTGCAGGCCGAGATTGTAAATTCTGGACAGAATGTTTCCACGAGTTGGTAGTAATAAGTTAAGTTATACGAAGTATAGGTTAACTTGATGCCCTGGACCAAGTAATATTAATAATTAGGGTGGTAAAGATGGGGAAGGGGGTGGGAAACACGAAGTTGCTTCTTCAGTTCTTAGAAGCAACTGATGATCTAACGGCCCAGATACACGTGGTCAACTCTAGCGTGCCGCTGATTGGCTGAAGTCATTAACAGCTATAAATAGAAACGCACGTGGTATTTACTGTGTTCGATAAACGACACTCATTTACATGAGTTACAATTTATCCAACACACAACATAAGAAGAAAGTAGATTTTTTAATCATTTATTTGGCAAAAAATTGGTGTTCGCAGAACACCGATCCTCAGCTATGCTTATAGCCAAGATTGATATGTCTTATCTGCTAGGTCCCAGATGCCTGGGACCCCGCAGTAAGAGAGCTATTTGGTTGTAGCTTGGGGGTCCGCTGGACCGAAGGTATTCGCTGAATACAGGTATTAAGTACGTCCGCTGGACGCAAGGTGTTCGCTGAACACAGGTCTTATCTGCTAGGTTCCAACTGCCTGGGACCTCGCAGTAAGAAGGGTATTTGTTTGTAGCTTAGGGGTCCGCTGGACCGAGGTCTTGTCTGCTAGATAAGACAGGTCTCACATGCATGGAACATACAATATAGTCATGATAGTGATAATTATTGAAGCATTGCAATTAATACTTTATGCCATAGTTGCTGCAGGCCGAGATTGTAAATTCTGGACAGAATGTTTCCACGAGTTGGTAGTAATAAGTTAAGTTATACGAAGTATAGGTTAACTTGATGCCCAAAGAATGAGATGATGAATCATCGAATACCCCAAAGAGTGGAAAAAGAAAATAGAAATTGACCGCTAATGACCATTTTTTTTATATTCCAAATGGAAAACTTATACATGGTTAATGAATTCAGTTATTCTTGTGTGGTAAACATTCAGCCAGTACATCTTAGATTTACAATACAATATAAGAGAATGTGCAATGAACCAGAAATGATTGCAGAATACACATAAATCCCCCAATTTATACCATTTACTCAAGTGTTTGTTCTTACCGATATCAAAATCAATGCATAATAGTGTAGAAAGCCATGCATACATGTTCAAGTCTTTCGAGAGTGGGACTCCCCACTAATTATCCATCTGCTGATGTAACCTGCTTACGATGCTTAAAAGATGTTGAATTTAGATTAGTAAAATTACATAGGCCACTCAATATACACTTCATATCATGGAATTGATTTGTTCACATACATGTAACACATTCATTGTAATCTTTGACATTGAAACAGCAAATGCTCAGGAAAAGCTGAGCTACCATATTTATACATGGACTATCGATCTTGTAATTCTTTACAATCCATTCAAATCAATATGCATATATTCTTATATTAAAACCAGCTTGTCTCATATTGATCTCATAACCTTGAATTCAATCAATATAGTAAAATAAAGCTCAGTACAATTATAGGTCAATGCCTTAGCACACCTTTTCCATTAACAGCATGTTCATGGTTAATTTGAACAGAATCTACCATAATCACGAATAAACAATCGATCTTGTAATTTCATCAGTACAATTATAGGTCAACTATTCATAGTTAATTTGAACAGAATCTTGCACTGAAAGTGTAATCTCATTAGAAAATGTCAATGTAATAACTAAATAATACATTCATTCTTCAATGCCATCGTGTATAACCAATTAAGGCATTATCAATTATTCCGAAAGTGGTAATCACAGTTCAAATATCTGCTGCGCGATATTGTATTGTCCGAACCAACTAATTGCTTTAATCACCACATTGAACAATCCATAACATACAAATCTCATGAAAGCTAATTGTGAAATACAGTACAAGCATCCTAGTATAATCAACATGACATCGCTATGCAAGTACCAACCTATCACAATATCATGTACGGTACCAATTTGAATGCCCCTATACTGTAATTTGGCACCATCCAATACTTTTACGCAGTGGTGACACGCCACGGCCCCAACATGAAACTTATGTTATCGTGTAAATCATAATTGATAATTGGAGGTGAATTCAGTATACGTCATAACCACACCTACCTAGCCTTAGGAGGCTAGTTTCTTTAACGCTAATTGCTTACTACTCTCGCTCATTTTGATGTATCTGGTATAACAGCTGGAAGACCATCTGCCAAGTTGCTTGATCAGATGGTCCTCGATGCCAGCCTGAGCTGCCTGGGTTGCTGCCCCTATGCGGAAACTGTGTCCCGTATAGATTTTGTCATGCAGCATGATCCTGCCCCAACATGAAACCTATGTTCGGAAACTGTGTCGTCATTTGTATCTAGATCTAGTTTGTCATGCAGACCCATCCAGACCCGATCCAGCATAATGCTCTCAGTTTCCCTAAGAAAGCTACATCTCTAGTAATATAGATCTCTAGCTCTGAGCAAAATGTTATAAGTGATCGGCTGTCTGCCATTAGCTATAGGTCCCACCTGACACCTTCGAACGGAATTGAGAATCAGATGCAGTCTGAACAAGGGTTGACCGCAGTGGCTTAGCATAGGGTTGTCGAGACCTGCTCTGAGATAGAAATATCGAATGCCTGTCAGGTAAGACCTTATAGTTACATGTTTAAGATTCAGCATTTTGAAACAATATGCCACGAAAAATATAAGTGTCCCTTCAGACAGCGATGGGAGGTTGGTCTGCGAGCACTTCACTCCATGCATGGCCAAAAGTCTCAAGAGCGCATTTATTCCAGACTTGTATAGCCTGTGTGTATTGCTACTAATACTATAGTCCCATAACTCGTTTACAACTGACTTCAGTTGAAAATCACCTCTGAATGAGGGGGGCATGCCGTAGGAGTCTGGTCGGCTAGCGGTGCAAGAAGCCTGAAGCGCTGCATCTGGAAACGAGAGAGAGAATCGGCTAAATCATTCTTACAGCCGCTAATGTGTTGTGAATAGGCTACAAAATTGTGGACAGCTTGACACCATGTAAATCTGCGCATTAACTTCATTATTGCTGGTGACTTGGACCTACCCTTAGCCAAAATCTGGACTGCCGCCATATTGTCGTAATGGAACAGAATACGTTTTCCGGTCCAGGTGTGCCCCCACAGAATGGCTGCCACAACAATTGGATACAGCTCCATGTAAGCCATAGATAAGTTCCCATTTGCTATGGCATCCATGTCCTTAGGCCACCTGGACTGAAACCACCTGCCCTGGAAATATCCAGCGAAACCCAAAGTTGATGCTGCATCAGTGAACAATTCGAAATCTGGGCTAGCTGTGACATTGTCTTCCAAGAACATGCTCTTGCCATTCCAGCTTTGGAGGAATGTCAGCCACATTTTCAAGTCTTTCCTAGCGTCAGCGGAGATGTACACAGTATGATGGAGCTCTGACACTCCCCTTGCTTGATCTAGCAGATACGATACAAAAGATCTGCCGGGTAATATGATACGACTGGCAAAATTTAGGTGACCCAATAAACTCAACACTTCCCTCTTAGAAAATGCTGAATTCTGACAGAATTTGTGAATAAATTCAACAATCCTATCTACCTTGTTCTTTGGGAGCCTAGCTTCCATACGGTTGGAGTCTAAAATGATGCCTAAGAACTCTATGACATTGTCAGGCCCGAAAGTTTTATGTGGAGCTGTGGGAATATTCAAGGAGTTGAACATAAGTGATAAGGGAGCTCGAGTACGTTCTGCTATGACATAGGGACGGTCACATGTCAGGAAATCATCAAGCATATGGTAAATGCATTCAATGCCATATTTCTCAGCTATCCAGCACAGGGCTTGGGACAAAGCATCAAAAATTTAGGGCTGGAACGTGAACCAAATGCCAATCGCTGGTAAAAGTAGTACATACCCTGCCACTTCAAGCCATACAAATGCCAAAGCTTGGGATGAATGGGAATCAATTTGAAGGCGTCCGTAATATCTGTTTTGCATAGCCAAGTCCCGGTCCCGAATTCACGAATCTTGCTAATAGCCTGATCTATCTTTACATATTTGAGCGAAAACTCATCTTTATTGATTAATTGATTGATACTTTCATGCTCCGTGCTATTGTGAGGAGAAGACAGATCCAGAACCAAGCGTTTCTTTCCTGAATATTTCCCAGTTGCTATCCCCACTGGACTTACCCTGTAAATCTTGAATGGAGAAACCTCAAATGGGCCAGAGAGATACCCTTTGCGCAATTCCTCATTTATTAATTTGGCTGTAGTATCAGGATCTTGTCTGGCCGTCAAGAGGTTCCTGCATTCATATGACTGCATAGGAGGATTACGTACACCAGTGTCGAACCCGAATCGTAATCCAGTAATTAAATATTTGACAAATTCTCTGTCAGGGTGTTCCGCCAAATCTGTTTCTAATTTGTCAATATTGATGGGCGTGGAAACTTTGTCAACACAGGGATCAGGTGGAATGGGAACTTCAGACTCAACCACTACTTCCTCACATTGTCAACTAGTTTTATGCTGAGAATCTGAGCCTTTGCTGCTAGTGAACGATCCATTAGATGAGCATCGCCTGACGGGGTGCTCACCTTTGCATACCCTACATACATGAGCAAAATTACATGAAGTGTTGCTACAACCTTTGGCATTAAAATTATTACAAATTTCTTTGTTTTGAAACATTATACGTGGTCTCCCATACTTGTCTACAGTCCCACCTCTGGTTTTAGCCTGATAAAAACCTGAATTTCTAGATTGGCTAATAATCTGGGGGCAGAAATGTGTAACATGTGAAAGTTGTTTACAAATACCGCAGGCTGCCACTTTGGTGCCTGCAAATAGGGTAGTAAAAAGTTTATTGTCCCTTTGTGACCAGTCCACTTCGACATTTTTGTGAGCAAGCAAGGCTGCTGCTTTGGCCGAGAATGCACGGTGGTAATCATAGAATGTCGTTCCTCCAAATCTAGTTGCCATTTCTACAATGTCCTTGAGATAACCATCCAGCTCTTCCCATCTTTGAGGAAATACCTTACACATAACGTTCTTGTAAATAGTGAACGCAGTAATGAATTCTCCCAATGTGAGATTTCTCTGTAAGCATGGATCGTTCTTAAGTTGGAAAGTCTCACCAGAATTGCTGACCATAATTCGACATTCATCCAATTCAGTTACCAAAAGCGAGGCCAAGTTTATGTCTTTACCTTGGACGATGTTTCGCCAGGTAGTAGGGGATATCGTTTCTACAGTAGGGAAACTTTCAGAAGAAACTCCAGACTTACCGGCAGCGCCTATGTACTGGTAGCTGTCAAGTGAAATGGTCTGACCTGAAGTTTGGCTGCTTTCGCCAACGGCAGACATTTGCCGTGTCGATGGCTGTCCCATCGCGGAATACGCAGTTTCCAGGGTGAACAAAGTAGGCCTGGTTTCTTGTTGTAACGTTGGAACAAATATATGAGTCCCATCCGGACCTGTTGGTGTTGATTTTTGTAACGAAGATACCGTTTGTTGTAAACTTCTCATCTCGCGTAAAATGTCCTCCATCGCTGTACTATGCGCCAAGACCTGCTCAGACGAGCTGGGATGAAGAACTGGGTCACCGCATGGTGATGGCGTGGTTTCTGTAGCCATATTGGAAATACCGGTCTCGGTCTCTGAAGTTGTCACTGCGGGAACATTCGACTGACTGACGCCAGATGATAAGTCTCCGCGCGATGTCGAGCTTGGATTGCACCGAACTAGCGAGAGAAGTTGGGTTTTTGAGAATCCCCTCGTCGGAATATTGACACCTATTTCTAATAATTTCTCTTTCAGCTGCATAGCGGTCATATTTTCCAGACGTGTGGCGTCCCATCTTCTAGAAGTGTTCCCTTCACTGGTCGTTCGTTGCGACAACCGCGCACCTCTTGTCCTCGCGCCTGTCTGGTATGGACCGCGAAACATTTTTTAGAAATAACTCACTCAGTTCCCAATCACAGTGTATAAATAATTGTGTATTTAAAGGCTTGGAACAACTGAGAGAACGATTTACATAAGACCCATTGGCATTTAATATGCAGTAGTATCCAAGCACCTAAATTATAAGTTACCAACTAAGCGTCTGGGGAAGGACATTCTTTCTCCGTGTCGTCTCATAAGTGAGCTAGTGAGCTAGTATAGGTTCATTTTATATCTTGGGGCTTGGAACATCCAAGGGAACGATTCACATAAGATAAGCTAACATTTACTCACCAGCAATATATCTCCAAACACCTAAACTAGAAGTTACAAACTAGGCGTCTGGGGAAGGACATGTTTTCTTCCTGTCGCCTCGTGCGTGAGTTAGTGACTGGTGTACGTTTTTGTGCATCTAGAGGCTTGGAACAACCAACAAAACGATTCACTTAAGATCAGCAAGCCTTTACTGTCCAGCAAAATATGTCCAAACACCTAAAATGTAAGCCAAAAACTAAGCGTCTGGGGAAGGACATGCTTTCTCCTTGTCGTCTCATAAGTGAGTTAGTGACTTGTATACACCTATTGTGTATCTAGAGGCTTGGAACAACCAACAAAACGATTCACGTGAGATCACCAAGACTTTACTGTCCAGCAAAATATTTCCAAACACCTAAAGTATAAGCTAAAAACTAAGCGTCTGGGGAAGGACATGCTTTCTCCTTGTCGTCTCATAAGTGAGTTAGTGACTTGTATACACCTATTGTGTATCTAGAGGCTTGGAACAACCAACAAAACGATTCACGTGAGATCACCAAGACTTTACTGTCCAGCAAAATATGTCCAAACACCTAAAATATAAGCTAAAAACTAAGCGTCTGGGGAAGGACATGCTTTCTCCTTGTCGTTTCATAAGTGAGTTAGTGACTTGTATACACCTACTGTGTATCTAGAGGCTTGGAACAACCAACAGAACGATTCACGTAAGATCACCAAGCCTTTACTGTCCAGCAAAATATGTCCAAACACCTAAAATATAAGCTAAAAACTAAGCGTCTGGGGAAGGACATGCTTTCTCCTTGTCGTCTCATAAGTGGGTTAGTGACTTGTACAGACCTATTATGTATCTAGAGGCTTGGAACAACCAACAAAACGATTCACGTAAGATCACCAAGCCTTAAATGTCCAGCAAAATATGTCCAAACACCTAAAATATAAGGTAAAAACTAAGCGTCTGGGGGAGGACATGCTTTCTCCTTGTCGTCTCATAAGTGAGATAGTGACTTGTATAGACCTATTGTGTATCTAGGGGCTTGAAACAACCGAGGAAACGATTTTCATATGATCAACCATCATTTCCTCTCCAGCAATATATCTCCAAACACCTTAACCGTGAGTTACAAACTAAGCGTCTGGGGAAGGACATGCCTTCTCCGTTTCGTTTCATACAAGAGTTACTAACTTGTATAGAGTTATTTTGTATCTAAGAGTATTGGAACAACCAACAGAACGATTCACATAAGATCACCTAGTATTTACTCCCCAGCAATGTATCTCCAAACACCTAAACTAGAAGTTACAAACAAGGCGTCTGGGGAAGGACATGTGTTCTCCGTGTCGTCTCATACGCGAGTTACTAACTTGTATAGATTAATTGTGTATCTAGAGGCTCGGAACAACAAATAGAACGATTCACATAAGACCACCGATCATTTACTCTCAAGCAATATATCTCCAAACGCCTAAAATATAAGTTACAAACTAGGCGTCTGGGGAAGGACATTCTTCCTCCGTGTCGTCTCATAAGTGAGCTAGTGACTTGTATAGGTGCATTTTATATCTAGAGGCTTGGAACATCCAAGGGAACGATACACATCAGATAACCCAGCATTTACTCCCCAGCAATATATCTCCAAACACCTAAACTAGAAGTTACAAACTAGGCGTATGGAGAAGGACATGTTTTCTTCCTGTCGCGTCGTGCGTGAGTTAGTGACTGGTGTACATTTACTGTGCATCTAGAGGCTTGGAACAACCAACAACACGATTCACGTAAGATCACCAAGCCTTTACTGTCCAGCAAAATATGTCCAAACCCCTACAATATAAGCTAAAACTAAGCGTCTGGGGAAGGACATGTTATCTCCGCGTCGTCGCATATGTGAGTTACTGAATTGTATAGGTTCATTTTGTATCTAGAGGCTTGGAACAACAGATGGAACGATTCACATAAGATGATCTAGCATTTACTCTCAAGCTGTATATGTCTAAACACCTAAAGTATATGTTACAAACTAAGCATCTGGAGAAGGGCATGCTTCCTCGATTACAATTGAGCAGTATTATGTGAGGGATATGGGTACCAAATTACTAGCGCATGGGGATTGGCTGATGAGCGAGCAGGAATCCTTAAACTAGACATAAAATTACACGCAGGAATTTAGTCTGTTTCCTTAACCCCTGGCCAACGACGACATATTGTTTATACTATCTTTGTCTTTGGCTGGGACCGCTTGGCCCAGCCAAAGACAATATATAATATATTAACGTCGGGCAGGGGTTAGAGCAAGTTCAAACTAACAGGAGGTGAACGCTATACATAGGTGTCGCCAATTTCATGGGGCACCGTACCGTTATAGCTTAAACAAAAAATAAATTAGAAGCATCTGGTCCGTCATTCATTATTCTGCCCCCGTCCCTTAATGAATATCCGCGTCCATAATCCAAAGACCTATTCCATATTTCCAAAAACAGCATTACCAGCAAATTAGAAAAAAACAATAATAGTATACATAAACATAGACTAGTTTTCTGCAAGAGACAGTTCAACAGTTTTCAATAATGCCGGCAAGACATCAGGATGTTACAAAAATATGAAATGTGTATCGCTGATCAGTATTCTGTGAAGATTCATGTAGAAAATGATGCATATCAGTCAGGTTTTGCTTGTGACTGTTCACATGGACACAATGAGGATATTGAAGTACATGGGTTCATATGACCCCAAGACCCGGGGATTAAGCAGGATTAGAGACCAGTTACGAAAGGTAACGCGATACATCTTGCTCACTATGCTCGTATTTTGCTATCAGCACGAGATAAGTATCGCCAAATCTGAAGGCGCGTGGTAGTTTAGCCCTGTTTTATAAGTTTCTGCGACAATGTTTTGTGACGTTCATTAAAATCGTTACATTTAACACAGGATCTAGCAAATACTACGATGCGAGATAAGTGTATACACCATATGCGGGTCCCACTAGAATTTGCTATCTAGAAAGGGATAGTTTACGATGTCGAAATTGTAATGATCTCTTTTGTCATAAAGTCGACGAAAGAGAAGGTTTCTCACTAGTATACTAGTACAAATTGTTCAAAATACAAACTCAAGAATTTCTTGTTATGATATACATTCACAAGTTGAAATCAATCACATTCATTCAATGGAGACATTTGTGCTATATTAATTCCTCCGCCCTTGAAGAAAACAAATCTGTATTATGATCACTTGACATGTTATAACTATCACATCAACTAGCATTTTCTCTCCAGTAATATATCTCCAAAGACCTAAGGTATCAGTTACAGCGTCTGGGAACGGACATGCTTTCTCCATGACGTGAGTTAGTCACTTGTATGAACTTGCTGTGTAGCTTTAGACCTGGAACAATCAAGAAAACGATTGAAATACGATAACTTTTCATTTACTGTCCAGTGAGATGTCTCCAAACACACTAAATGAGTTACAAACTAGGCGTCTGAGGAAGGTCATACTTTCTCCTTGCCATCGCATGCGCGAGTTAGTTTCTAGTATAGCCTACTGTGTATCTTTAGACCAGAGACAACCGAGATCTATTCTCGATCACTAAGATGTCTCCAAATAGTAAATATACGAGTTATTGTGTGTAAGCGTATGTCCGGTACATTATAAATTGTTTTATTTCCACTTTCAAAGGAAGATTCAACTAATGTTTCATTAGTTTGCGAGAGCCTTTGTTCCTAAAAGAAGAACTGCAATTATAGCGTATAGGCATATATTTTATTTCATTTGATGGAATATGTTATAAATATTAAATTTGCGAGAGCCTCGAATCTTAAGAGAAGAATTAAGAGCATATACTGTAATATCGCATGGGTGTATATTGTCTTGTGTTGAATATTTCTCTTTATTGAATATGTAATCAATATAATTAGCTTGCGGGAACCTTAGTTCTTAAGAAACGAACTGCAATTACAGTGTTGATGTTGTATTGTAAAACGAATAGGCATATAACTGGTATATATTTTATTTCTCTTTCATGACCTATGTAATCAAATGTAATTAGTTTGCTTAAGAGAAAAACTGCAATTATAGTATTGATCTTATACTGTAGTAGCGTAGTCATATTCCCGGTGTATATTATATAGAATTTATTTGTGTTAAAAGAGAATGTAATTGACGTAATTAATTTACAAGAGCCTTAGTTCTTTAGAGAGAAAACGATATTATTGATGTTATACTGCATATACTCGATATATACTATTAGTGTTTTATTTCCCATGGGATATGTACTTAATGTAATTAGTTTGCGAGAGCCTTAGATCTTAGGAAACGAACTCCAATTATACTACTGATGTTTTACTGTAAGCGCGTATAGGCATATACTAGTGTTTGCGAGAGCCTCAGCTCTTATAATATCGTCACGCGTATTACAGATTTTTTACTTAGTGTTATATTTCTTCTTACGGGAATGTCAGTGACGTCATTACGTCACTAAGGCGAGAGCCTTAGTTCTTAAGAGGAGAACTGCCATGATAGCATTGATATTCTACTATATATGCCTGATATACAGTAAAACATTTCGTATTGGATGTGTAATTATTATAGTTTGCGAGAAGCTTAGATCTTAAGAGACGAACTGACAGTACTATTCATGTTGTACTAATAGCGTATAATCTTATACTGGTGCACTGTGTATAATTTATACATCCAAGAATGTGGTTAGCTTATTTTTCCCGGCAAAGTAATTTAAGTATGGATTAGCTGACAGCAGGGAGCATAAAATCAATGTAATTATTAATTTGCGAGAGCCTTGGTTCTTACTATCGCTTCGTGATAACTGTTTGCGAGAGCCTTAGATCTAAAGAGATGGACTCCTATTATAATAGGGATGTTGTGTACTCTAATAGCGTATAGGTGTATACCCGGTGCATCGTATATAGTGTTGTATTTCTTCCATGAAATATCTGATCAATATAAACAGCTTACAAGAGCCTTGGTTCTTAAAGGTGAAATGCAAAGGTTCGTCTACATCACTTGATATTTGCAGTAAGATTGGAGAAATAATGTGTATATTAATTTCATTTCAGTTTTAAAACATTTGCTTAAGCCTAATAAAGTTAAAAACTAAAAAATGTAACGCTATATTATTTACGAAATTTCGATCCGTACATGATTACCTCCCCCTGGGGGCGCTGCGATACGTGACGTAGCAGTGGAACCAGCACAGTCTGCACAAAATGATGTAGCTGCATTGCATTGTATGGAAATAGCTCACATAGATAAGCTAGGCTATTGCTCACGAAGCCCTTGCTTGTGTCATTCACGTTCACTGAAACGCACTAACAGGTTGGTCATCATTCGCTACGGGGGATAAAAGAAAAAGTCGGAATTTACCAATCTATATTTCTGATTCTCTCGGTATGACTGTCGCCCACGGCCCCTGCAGTGTCGCTGATCCTATCGTTGTCTGCCGGTTCTTTGTTCACAATAGGTTCGTGTTGGTAAGGCACGGGCACCCCTGCACTAACCATTGTCGTGAATTCTTCTTAATTCCTCTTCAGAAGAAGAGGAAGAAGTGTAAGAAAATTCCTCCGCATCGCTGTCGCTGTCTACATTCATGTTAGCCGCCATTTTTTTTAGTGTGGTTCAACTATGACGTCACAGCCTCTGGTGGAAAAGCTCCGAATCAAGGGGAGATAAGTGATGCACTAGTAGTATAGTAAGTGGAAAAAAGGTCTTATTTTGCCGGGGGAGGTAACTCTTGCATCCGACAGGGGGCGCCACCAGCTCAAGGCATGTACTGACATGTTATGGATTGCATCAGCATTGGCTGGGTGCCAACATGTTTGTCCCCACCGGGTAAAATTTAAGGGGATACTTCTTGGGGAGGAAAACTACCTCCAACACAGAAGAGTTCCAATGGGGAGGTAACTCTTGATGCACTTTTGTAATTTTTGTCAAATGCCGGATTATCTTCCCTGATTCGAACATTTGCATATTAAAGCTATACGGGAAAATACCTGTATGGGGTATGGGATATCCGATCGGGTCGTATGAGGTATCATTGTGAAGCTTATGTGAAGGGGCATGTGATGGGTTGGGTGTGGGGTTGAAATAGCGGCATTATGCGCATGCGCGGTGGACCCAGGGTATGGAAATACACGTTTTGGAGCTAGGGGAGCCACTAATGGTCCGATAGGGTCATACGAGGTATCAATGTGAAGCTTATGTGAGGGGGCATCTGATGGGCTGGGTATGGGGTTGGAATAGCGTCATTCTGCGCATGCGCGGTCGCCAAAGGGTATGGAAATAGACGTTTTGGGATCTAGGGAAGCCACTATTGGGCCGATGGGGTCGAGTGAGGTATTAATGTGAAGCACACATGAGGGGGCATCTGACTGGACTAGTGGTTCGGGCGTTGTCACCAGTCTGCGCATGCGCAAACAGGAAATTGTGGGAAAAGGCTATGGAAATACACGTTTTGGGATCTAGGGGAGCCACTATTGGGCCGATTGGGTCGAGTGAGGTATTAATGTGAAGCACACATGAGGGGGCATCTGACTGGACTAGTGGGTCGGGCGTTGCCACCATTCTGCGCATGCGCAACCAGGGAATTGTGGGAAAAGGGTATGGAAATAGACATTTTTGGATCTAGGTAAGCCCCTAGTGGGCCGATTGGGTCGAGTGAGGTATCCGTGTGAAGCACCCATGAGGGGGCATCTCACTGGACCAGTGGCTCGCGCGTTGTCACCAGTCTGCGCATGCGCAGACAGGGAATTGTGGGAAAAGGGTATGGACATAGACGTTTTGGGGTCGACATGGGCCACTATGGGTCCTATGGAGCCGTATGAGGTATCCATGTGAAGCAGTCGTGAAGGCGCATCCGACGGGGTGGGTGACACGTGGAACTGACGTCATTCTGCGCATGCGCAGTGGACCAAGAGTATGAAAATAGACGTTTTGGGATCTAGGGGAGCCCCTAGTGGGCCGATGGGGTCGAGTGAGGTATCCATGTGAAGCACACATGAGGGAGCATCCGCCTGCACTAGCGTCTGGTCCGTGTTTGACATTCTGCGCATGCGCAGACCGGGAATTGTGGGAAAAGGGTATGGAAATAGACGTTTTCGGGTCTAGGTGGGCTACTATGGGTGCGATGGAGTCGTATGAGGTCTTATGTTGAAGCTCTCGTGAAGGGGCATCCGCCTGGACTAGTGTGTCGTCCGTGTTCCACATTCTGCGCATGCGCAGACAGGGAATTGTGGGAAAAGGGTATGGAAATAGACGTTTTGTGGTCTAGGGGAGTCCCTGGTGAACCGATAGAGTCGTATGAGGTATTGTTGTGCAGGATACGTGAGGGGGCATCCGTCTGGACTAGTGTGTCGACCATTTTCGACATTCTGCGCATGCGCAGACAGGGAATTGTGGGAAAAGGGTATGAAAATAGACGTTTTCGGGGCTAGGTGGGTCACTATTGGTCCGATTGGGTCGAGTGAGGTATCAAAGTGAAGCATTCGTGAAGGGGCATCCAGTCTTGGGTGGGTGCATGTAAAATTCGGATTTTGTCCGAAAATATAAAAAGCGGAACACGGACTGGAATACACCTATCAACCCTATCCCAATTTCGGAGCTCCGGAGCTCCGAGTTCCAAGAGCTCCGGAGCTCCGAGTTCCAAGAGCTCCGGAGCTCCGAGTTCCAAGAGCTCCGGAGCTCCGAATTCCAAGAGCTCCGGAGCTCCGGAGCTCCGAGTTCTCTTGTAGCAACGCCCGCCAACGCCAAGCTCAACGCTTCAACGCCCTGGTGAATGAGCCCAAAAGCTCTGATTTTTCTAGACACTAATTCATTGGAAACGCAGTGACGTCCGCCAACGTTCGTCGGTACGCCCTAACATAACGCCTTGACGCCATGATGTAGATAGAAGAGAGAACAACAACAACAAAGATGAGAGAACAACAACAAGTTTTTTCATGTAGTTTATTTCCCCCCCCCCATCTACGTGTGTAGTCCGTGATAAGCAGTATTCTGATTGGTTAGTCCAAAAAGAGAGCAACAACAACAACAACAGCAAAGATTACAGGTCAATCCTTTTATTAGCCCCTCCATTACAGCACATCCACGCTGGGTGAATCGCTATGGGTGTGTTTGCAATTCACTTATGCTATTGTCCGTGTATTCAGAAGTTCACTGTGCTGATCTCAGACTGCTCTTGTCCAATCAGAAGCCGACCCTCAGAATAAGTATAGGTCATGTTGAAGGATGGAACACAAACTGTGGACGTCTTTCGGATTGATGGGGCTCAACTGACTGTGGAGTCTGAAGACTCGACTGCAATGCTGGCATTCGTGGCTGGGTGCCTTATGTACCGATCGTTGATGTCGCCGTAAATTATCCTTACGATTAAAGGACTTCCTGCAGATCGAACACGTATACTCGCCAACAGCACCTTGAAAAGTAGACTCATGGATGGGGTCAAACATCACGGGTTCCTCAACCCTCAAGCGTGCATGTCCATGGATTACACGTTGGTGAGATCTCAACTGGCTGTGTAGTCTGAAGCGGTGTCCACAATCCCCACATTGATGCCTGGATGTCTCATGGAGACACCGTTCATGGCGGTGTAAACTATCCAGGCGATTGAATGTATCCCCACAGGTCTCGCAGGTATACTGGGCAGTAGCGTCGTGGATGCTAGACTCATGTCGTTGTAAGTCGTGCAAGCGTGTAAATGACTTGGAGCAAGTGGTACACGTGAACATCGTGTCGTAAGTGGTTGAACGAATGTCTGCTGACCCCTGCGCGCAATTTACCACTGGGCACACGTACCTGGTGCACCCTGTACCCCCTGGTGTACCAGGGTGCACCAGGTACGTGTGCCCAGTGGTAAATTGCGCGCAGGGGTCAAAGGTAAGTTCCGATCACGTGAACGGAAGCGGAAGTGATCTCACAGAGGTCATATGCTCTCGGTCCTCGACTTGGGAGTAGTTAAACTGAGTGTTCTAAAAATAGATCAACAGCTAGCTTGCTATAAAAGGGAAGCGATCTGACACTTTCAGCAGACATTCGTTCAACCACTTACGACACGATGTTCACGTGTACCACTTGCTCCAAGTCATTTACACGCTTGCACGACTTACAACGACATGAGTCTAGCATCCACGACGCTACTGCCCAGTATACCTGCGAGATCTGAGGGGATACATTCAATCGCCTGGATAGTTTACACCGCCATGAACGGTGTCTCCATGAGACATCCAGGCATCAATGTGGGGATTGTGGACACCGCTTCAGACTACACAGCCAGTTGAGATCTCACCAACGTGTAATCCATGGGCATGCACGCTTGAGGGTTGAGGAACCCGTGATATTTGACCCCATCCATGAGTCTACTTTTCAAGGTGCTGTTGGCGAGTATACGTGTTCGATCTGCAGGAAGTCCTTTAATCGTAAGGATAATTTACGGCGACATCAACGATCGGTACATAAGGCACCCAGCCACGAATGCCAGCATTGCAGTCGAGTCTTCAGACTCCACAGTCAGTTGAGCCCCATCAATCCGAAAGACGTCCACAGTTTGTGTTCCATCCTTCAACATGACCTATACTTATTCTGAGGGTCGGCTTCTGATTGGACAAGAGCAGTCTGAGATCAGCACAGTGAACTTCTGAATACACGGACAATAGCATAAGTGAATTGCAAACACACCCATAGCGATTCCCCCAGCGTGGATGTGCTGTAATGGAGGGGCTAATAAAAGGATTGACCTGTAATCTTTGCTGTTGTTGTTGTTGTTGCTCTCTTTTTGGACTAACCAATCAGAATACTGCTTATCACGGACTACACACGTAGATGGAGGGGAAAATAAACTACATGAAAAAACTTGTTTTTGTTCTCTCATCTTTGTTGTTGTTGTTCTCTCTTCTATCTACATCATGGCGTCAAGGCGTTATGTTAGGGCGTACCGACGAACGTTGACGGACGTCACTGCGTTTCCAATGAATTAGTGTCTAGAAAAATCAGAGCTTTTGGGCTCATTCACCAGGGCGTTGAAGCGTTGAGCTTGGCGTTGGCGGGCGTTGCTACAAGAGAACTCGGAGCTCCGGAGCTCTTGGAGCTCGGAGCTCCGGAGCTCTTGGAATTCGGAGCTCCGGAGCTCTTGGAACTCGGAGCTCCGGAGCTCTTGGAACTCGGAGCTCCGGAGCTCCGAAATTGGGATAGGGTTGATAGGTGTATTCCCCTATTTTATGGGTAAAGTCCGTGTTCCGCTTTTTATATTTTCGGACAAAATCCGAATTTTACATGCACCCACCCAAGACTGGATGCCCCTTCACGAATGCTTCACTTTGATACCTCACTCGACCCAATCGGACCAATAGTGACCCACCTAGCCCCGAAAACGTCTATTTTCATACCCGTTTCCCACAATTCCCTGTCTGCGCATGCGCAGAATGTCGAAAATGGTCGACACACTAGTCCAGACGGATGCCCCCTCACGTATCCTGTACAACGATACCTCATACGACTCTATCGGTTCACCAGGGACTCCCCTAGACCCCAAAACGTCTATTTCCATACCCTTTTCCCACAATTCCCTGTCTGCGCATGCGCAGAATGTGGAACACGGACGACACACTAGTCCAGGCGGATGCCCCTTCACGAGAGCTTCAACATAAGACCTCATACGACTCCATCGCACCCATAGTAGCCCACCTAGACCCGAAAACGTCTATTTCCATACCCTTTTCCCACAATTCCCGGTCTGCGCATGCGCCGAATGTCAAACACGGACCAGACGCTAGTGCAGGCGGATGCTCCCTCATGTGTGCTTCACATGGATACCTCACTCGACCCCATCGGCCCACTAGGGGCTCCCCTAGATCCCAAAACGTCTATTTTCATACTCTTGGTCTACTGCGCATGCGCAGAATGACGTCAGTTCCACGTGTCACCCACCCCGTCGGATGCGCCTTCACGACTGCTTCACATGGATACCTCATACGGCTCCATAGGACCCATAGTGGCCCATGTCGACCCCAAAACGTCTATGTCCATACCCTTTTCCCACAATTCCCTGGTCTGCGCATGCGCAGACTGGTGACAACGCGCGAGCCACTGGTCCAGTGAGATGCCCCCTCATGGGTGCTTCACACGGATACCTCACTCGACCCAATCGGCCCACTAGGGGCTTACCTAGATCCAAAAACGTCTATTTCCATACCCTTTTCCCACAATTCCCTGTTTGCGCATGCGCAGAATGGTGACAACGCCCGACCCACTAGTCCAGTCAGATGCCCCCTCATGTGTGCTTCACATTAATACCTCACTCGACCCAATCGGCCCAATAGTGGCTCCCCTAGATCCCAAAACGTGTATTTCCATAGCCTTTTCCCACAATTTCCTGTTTGCGCATGCGCAGACTGGTGACAACGCCCGAACCACTAGTCCAGTCAGATGCCCCCTCATGTGTGCTTCACATTAATACCTCACTCGACCCCATCGGCCCAATAGTGGCTTCCCTAGATCCCAAAACGTCTATTTCCATACCCTTTGGCGACCGCGCATGCGCAGAATGACGCTATTCCAACCCCATACCCAGCCCATCAGATGCCCCCTCACATAAGCTTCACATTGATACCCCATATGACCCTATCGGACCATTAGTGGCTCCCCTAGTTCCAAAACGTGTATTTCCATACCCTGGGTCCACCGCGCATGCGCATAATGCCGCTATTTCAACCCCACACCCAACCCATCACATGCCCCTTCACATAAGCTTCACAATGATACCTCATACGACCCGATCGGATATCCCATACCCCATACAGGCATTTTCCCGTATAGCTTTAATATGCAAATGTTCGAATCAGGGAAGATAATCCGGCATTTGACAAAAATTACAAAAGTGCATCAAGAGTTACCTCCCCATTGGAACTCTTCTGTGTTGGAGGTAGTTTTCCTCCCCAAGAAGTATCCCCTTAAATTTTACCCGGTGGGGACAAACATGTTGGCACCCAGCCAATGCTGATGCAATCCATAACATGTCAGTACATGCCTTGAGCTGGTGGCGCCCCCTGTCGGATGCAAGAGTTACCTCCCCCGGCAAAATAAGACCTTTTTTCCACTTACTATACTACTTGCACTGTTTTCAAGCCGCTGATCATACGAGTGTTTTATTTCGCTTTAAAAAATGAAACTGATCACCAGATTTCGTTCATTGATGGTTGTATAATTTATTATCATCATAAAAAGGAAAGGGAAATGCTTTTTTCTTACTTTTATTACCTTTGCATTTCACCTTTAAAGACAAGAAATACCATACCATGATATTATTAATGTTATAATATCAGCGTATAGTCTTGAGCTACCCTGGTATATATTATGTTTATTTATATTCTAATAATGGAATATGTACGGAATGTAATCAGTTTGCGTTAGCTCGCAAGAACGTTAGTTTATATTACATGTATATATTACATGTTTGCGATAGCCATAGATATTAAGAGGCGTGCTAGCCTGGTAAGTATCCGTGTAACATGAGCTAGTACAAATGTTAACGTAGCCGTCCCCACACGGACAATGGAAGTCTCCGTCTGGGGAAGGACAAAAGCGTCTGGTGAAGGATAGCTAAATAATATATAGCCCTCCCGAGTATGAGGGCTATAGGTCGGCCCCAGTCACCTCCAGCGAGGGTTTTAGATAATTTTATTACGAATCACCCACCTCTGAAACTGCCGTACATCTAATCTCTATCCCCTCCTGCGCACTATTTTAAAATCTTGCGCACTATTGTGAAATAGTAACGAATATATCGCCGTCTGAATTTTCCAGTCGACGACTTTCACTTCGCGCGCCATGTTCAATTGCAAATGGCCCATATACACATATAGCGTGACGTCACCAACATGGCGCGTAGAGAGTTGAAGTTTTCGACTGGAAAATTCAGACGGCGATATATGCGTCACTATTTCACAATAGTGCGCAAGATTTTAAAATAGTGCGCAGGAGGGGATAGAGATTAGATGTACGGAAGTTTCAGAGGTGGTTGATTCGTAATAAAATTATCTAAAACCCTCGCTGGAGGTGACTGGGGCCGACCTATAGCCCTCATACTCGGGAGGGCTATATATTATTTAGCTAGTGAAGGACAGCTCCAGCCAAAGCTTGATGGAAAGAAAGGAGTTCCTGAAATGCCACAGATTCGCTTTATCGCACAGGAAATCGAGTTCATAACGGAGTGACCAGTTTTTAGTGAGTATACCTGTAGAATGTATGCCCAGTATGGCACCAATTGAATAATATTCTTTAAAAACACCACAGAAACAATCGTCTTGTTCAATAATCTGATAATGAAATCCAACTCGTCTGCGCGCCTCTACAAAGTTTGTGGTCAGTATGGGTTTTGCAATAACGCTCACTACATCTGTATACGGATAGACGGACTTCGATAGCGAGCTGGTCCTACCGTACACCTTTTTAACGAAGTTGGTCACTTTTGGGAAGATGATTGAGTAGTGCCACTTGCGCCGTTAAAGTTTCGGATAGATTGCTATTTCAGAGATGTGTACGCTGAGATAATGATTATCGGAATGCTGCACTGGATTGTCGATGTGTAAGTTTCGGATATACTGCTTTGTTTTCAGACTACACCATCAATCATAGAAAATGTTTTATTGCTTCAGTCATCTCTAAGTTTCCACTCCTCCTCAGCTTGTCACCTCAAAATATGTTTATATGGCTAATGACTTGTGAGGATCCTGTAATTGTCACCAGCTTTGCTGTGTTCATTCACACTGCTTTTGTATCTAGATTTGCTGTGACATCTGCTATGGTAGGTTAGCTTCCCTGATGGTCACCGGGTGTTCTATCTATCTAATTGGTACCTTCATGTGCCTTAATTGTTATAATGAGATTGTTGCAATTTTTTCAGATTAGAATCGAATTACTATTCTAAATGATTATAATTGCTCTGTGAAAGTTAACTGTATAATTGAATCGAATTATTGATTATTAATTTAATGGTGCTCGATTTACCATGTTGAGGTAGATCAATTGTACCATATATTAAATAAGAAAAGTCTATGTAATTGATATTAATAGACGTAAAAAATTATCTAACAAATGAACTAAAATCATTAATGTATTCTATGTGATTGTCATACCCTTAACGGGTGCTTTGATTAGCTAAATAAAATCTAAAATCTATTCTTTAGACGTATATAAGCTTGTTAGTTTTCCATTGAAAATTCCAAGACTTGTACATAGCGATTCTTCTTTACTTCTATTTATATCTCTCTCTGCTCTCTCATTAATTTTTAATAGATATACCTAACAGAAGTCACCGTGCTTCAATGTTCAGGTTTCGAATCAGTGCCCACAATTTACAAATTGAAAGAGGAAGATATTGTGGACTTTCAGTTGAGGATAGAATTTGTAGGGTCTGTAATCGTCTTGATGATGAGACACACTTCCTACTAGAGTGCACCAGATTTCAGTCGGAGCGACTGTCACTGTTTAATACAATAAGACCTATCTTCCCACTTGTCAGTTTTAATGCTAATATTGGCGTATTAAAGCTTATTATGACCTGTCCTGTGCAAACTGCGATAAACGCTGTGGCGGAATATATTCACAAATGTGAAGCTATGAGTAAACCATTGTAATATGTATTCACTTTGCTAATTTCTCATGCATTTCTATCATCACCTCTGCCGCTGTAACCTACAGACTAGACTGGAGGCCCGCAATGAGTTATATTGGTCTTTATTAACATGGATGTTGCATGTATACTTTTATGGTTTTTGTCTTTAGTAAGGTAAATGTGCTTTTTAGTAATATTTGTATGTGCTCTTAATATGTATTGGGGGATGCCGTTAGCCTTCGGGCATAAAAGTGCAATAAAACTATCTCATTGTTATTTATTATTTAATTATTTATTTTAATATCTAGCGCTGTACCGTGAAATTTAAATAAAACATTGAGTTGATGGACCGCGAAATCCGTATGTAAACTACAATTTCAATCAATCAATTGAAAATTCACTATAGTTACCTCGAGCCATGCTCAACACACTTGCTGCAATACTGTGAGCGGAAATCTAAAATATATTCCAGAACTAACAGTTTATTATGAAATTATTGTTGATGAGGTGGTTCGCGGGAGTTTCTTAAAAATCCACAGATTTCGTTCACATTCTCATCATTTATTAAGGATACTGAGCCTCCCACAGACAATTTTACACACCCTCTAGAATTTGTCTTTATACAGCTAAAGATATGCATCACAGCTAAGAATTGTGAAGTATGTAATTCTTGGGCGGGTATTTTCGAGGATTCCAAATATATATTTATTGTGAAGATATTCTGATTTTAACGAAATTAATTTAAACGAGAGATCCTGAAGGATCTTGGCGCCCACCATTGTCCGATAATTGTAAGCTAATGACAAGAGGATCTTTTTGTCCCTTGTTACTAAGACGATTGAGTTGTAATTTTGTTTACAGAATTTCGAATCTGAGCGAAAAAGATCGAAAAAGGGACACTGGAACACTGGATATAATCTTTCTAAGTTTCACGAGTTTCAAGATTTCTAGAAACTGTACTTATGTCGGTTGTTATAGTACAAGAGAAATGAGCAAAGTTAGTATAAAAGTGAATGTACATGTACGGAGGATCCTTCGTCTTCATTTTGTAGTATTTTTTTTTTTGCACGTGTCATCATTGGGTACTGGAAGCGAAGAAAAATCTCTTTGACACTTTGGCATACTTAAGATTTTATAATTAGGAACGAATGCTAATTCTGTTCGGTTTACTGGACTAGTTTGAGATATCTCTTTTAGGACACCATGCTCGAAAATAGTAAGATGGTACAATACTTAATACTGAAAGGATCCGGTCCGCGCAGTACTGTTGAAACTTCGAATTTGAAAGTGTCTGAATCCTGATTATCTCCCTTGGATCGAAACATGCAGTAGTCTACAGTTGTCGAGTTGTGACATTGTGTCACAAGAGTGACGTCCCTTCATGTAGCTGACCCGCCGGCAGATGAAAGGGTGGGACAATTCACTTGCAACTGCATGGACTAAAGAAAACTGATTTAAAATTTGAAGAAATACATTGTAATTCCGAATTATTTGAACTCCTTGATATGGAAGGTGAAGATATGGATATATATAGAATATGCCCCACCGTTTGATCCGTCGACTCTTGTGATGCAACAACTGTCACAACTCGGGAATACCGTATTAATTGGATTTTCGAATCGGACCAAAAAGGCATCTTGCACAACTAGGCCCCATGTGGGATCTTGCACAAGTGGGCCACAAGGGGAATCTGTGTACCAAATTTGAGGAAGATCCATGCAGTACTTCTTGAGAAATCACGATAAAGTTTCATTGAGAAATCCAAGATGGGCGCCTGGTGGCCATACTGGATTTTCGAATCCGACCAGAAAAGGTATCTTGCACAACTAGGCGACACGGGGAACCTGTGTACCAAATTTGACAAAGATCCATGTAGTAGTTCCTGAGAAATCGCAGTAGGCCTGATGGACATATTGGATTTGGAATCGGACCAGAAAAGGTATGTTGCACAACTGGACCACAAGGGTAACCTGTCTACCAAATTTGAGAAAGATCCAGACAGTACTTCCTGAGAAATCACTATAACAAAGTTTCATGGGGAAATCTCAGATGGCCGCCTGGTGGCCATATTGGATTTTCAATTGAACCGAAAAAGGTATCTTGCACAACTAGATCATAAGGTGAACCTGTGTGCCAAATTTGAGAAAGATCCATGCAGTACTTCCTGAGAAATTGCGGTAACAAGGTTTCATGGGGAAATCCAAGATGGCTGCCTGGCCTGGCCATATTGGATTGGATTTCCGAATCGGACCAGAAAGGGTTTCTTGCACAACTAGACCCCAAGGGGAACCTGTGTACCAAATTTGAAAAAGATCCATGCAGTAGTTCCTGAGAAATCGCGGTGACAATGTTTCATGGGGAAATCCAAGATGGTTGCCTGGTGGCCATATTGGATATTCGAATCGGGACCAGAAAAGGTTTCTTGCACAACTATACCCCTAGGGGAACCTGTGTATCAAATTTGAAAAAGATTCATGCAGTAGTTCCTGAGAAATCGCGGTAACAAGGTATCATAGGGAAATCCAAGATGGCTGCCTGGTGGCCATATTGGATTTTCGAATCGGACCAGAAAGGGTTTCCTGCACAACTAGACCCCAAGGGGAACCTGTGTACCAAATTTGAAAAAGATCCATGCAGTAGTTCCTGAGAAATCGCGGTGACAAGGTTTCATGGGGAAATCCAAGATGGTTGCCTGGTGACAATATTGGATTTTCGAATCGGACCAGAACAGGTTTCTTGCATAACTAGACCCCTAGGGGAACCTGTGTATCAAATTTGAAAAAGATTGATGCAGTAGTTCCTGAGAAATCGCGGTAACAAGGTATCATAGGGAAATCCAAGATGGCTGCCTGGTGGCCATATTGATTTTCGAATCGGACCAGAAAGGGTTTCTTGCACAACTAGATCATAAGGTGAACCTGTGTACCAAATTTGAGAAAGATCCATGCAGTACTTCCTGAGAAATCGCGGTAACAAGGTTTCCTGGGGAAATCCAAGATGGCTGCCTGGTGGCCATATTGGATTTTCGAATCGGCCCAGGAAGGGTTTCTTGCACAACTAGATCATAAGGTGAACCTGTGTACCAAATTTGAGAAAGATCCATGCAGTACTTCCTGAGAAATCTCGGTAACAAGGTTTCATGGGGAAATCCAAGATGGCTGCCTGGTTGCCATATTGGATTTTCGAATCGGTCCAGAAAGGGTTTCTTGCACAACTAGACCCCAAGGGGAACCTGTGTACCAAATTTGAAAAAATCCATGCAGTAGTTCCTGAGAAATCGCGGTAACAAGGTTTCATGGGGAAATCCAAGATGGCTGCCTGGTGGCCATTTTGGATTGTCAAATCGGACCAGAAAAGGTTTCTTGCACAACTAGACCCCTAGGGGAACCTGTGTATCAAATTTGAAAAAGATCCATGCAATAGTTTCTGAGAAATCGCGGTAACAAGGTTTCATGGGGAAATCCAAGATGGCTGCCTGGTGGCCATATTGGATTTTCGAATCGGACTAGAAAGGGTTTCTTACACAACTAGATCATAAGGTGATCCTGTGTACCAAATTTGAGAAAGATCCATGCAGTACTTCCTGAGAATTCGCGGTAACAAGGTTTCTTGGGAAATCCAAGATGGCTGCCTAGTGGCCATATTGGATTTTCGAATCGGACCAGAAAGGGTTTCTTGCACAACTAGACCCCAAGGGGAACCTGTGTACCAAATTTGAAAAAGATCCATGCAGTAGTTCCTGAGAAATCGCGGTAACAAGGTTTCATGGGGAAATCCAAGATGGCTGCCTGGTGGCCATATTGGATTTTCAAATCGGACCAGAAATGGTTTCTTGCACAACTAGACCCCTAGGGGAACCTGTGTATCAAATTTGAAAAAGATCCATGCAGTAGTTCCTGAGAAATCGCTGTAACAAGGTTTCATGGGGAAATCCAAGATGGCAGCCTGGTGGCCATATTGGATTTTCGAATCGGACCAGAAAGGGTTTCTTGCACAACTAGACCCCAAGGGGAACCTGTGTACCAAATTTGAAAAAGATCCATGCAGTAGTTCCTGAGAAATCGCGGTAACAAGAATTGTTTACGGACGGACTGACGACGGACGACGGACGGACGGACGGACGACGGACCACGGACGAAAAGTGATTTCTTTTATAAATGGCCATTTTTAACAAACTATTCAACTTATCGTGACTTATATCACAATTTTAGGTAGAAGGCAACTCCAACAGAAAATTCGTGTCTCACTTTTATAAGTTTTTGTCTAGTTCTTATTCTATTGACATTTAATTGAAACATTTTTTACAGAATCGATCAATACACAGTTCTAAACTTTGAAGTTGGATTAAAAACAAACTATTATGTTTTTCGCAATTCTTAGACACGGACCAGGAGTATAGAGTATATCAAACAATCAGATGGATCTTCCATGTAAGTGATCAGGAGAACTGACGGTGTTACCAGCACTCTCAATCAAATCTTTGGGAGACGGAATTTCGAACAGCACATACATTTCCTCAGCGGTAGATTGAAGAGGGCACTTTGAAGACAATCCTTTCTACCGCGGTGGGATGGAGACGGAGGTTTGAATGGTATACTGTCCTTCAGCAGTGGATTGGAAGCGACGGTTTGAATGCATATATGTTTCCAAAGCGGTACATTGGAGACGGTGGTTTAAACAGTATACATTTGCTCAGCGGTAGATTGAAGTTAGCATTTTAAGGACCAATCCCTTCGACAGCATTGGGTTGGAGACGGAGGTTTGAACAGTATACTTTTCCTCAGCTGTAGATTGGAGCGGGTACTTTAAAGACTATTCCTTTCTGCGCTTTGGATACTATTTTGTTCTTCGGCGGTAGATTGGAAAAGTTTTTCTTTCCTCGGCGATAGATTGGAAACAGCTCTTTAAAGACCATTCCTTTCTACAGCTGTGGATTGAAGACGGGTAGACGTTTGGACAATATACATTTCCTCAGCGGTAGATTGGAGACGGCACTTTAAAGACCATTCCTTTCCACTGCGTTGGATTGGGGACGGAGGTTTGAAAAGAATACTTTCCCTCGGCAGTGGATTGGAGGCGGCGGTTTGATTTAATAGCTGGCTTTTACATCGGTAAAAGTGAGCCCACCTGCACCGTGCCTTTATGCGTGATAAATACGCATATCCTCCCTGTGGGATCTGTGGTCTGTGGCTTTCTTGACTGTATAATCTGTGCTCTGTATATCTGGACTTTTACTGTACTGTTTATAATCTGTGTGTCTTTATTTGCTTGAATGTGTGATAAATACACCTATTCCTCTGGAATCTGTGTTCTGTTTGTTTCTTGTGTGCTCGGTGTGCTGTATCTTTCTCGACGGTATAATGGTGATCAGTCTGGCTGGACTGGTACTGTACTGTTTGTGATCTGTGCGTCTTTATCTGCTCGTATGTGTGATAAAGACACATGTCCTTCCAGTTGAATCTGTAAGCTGTATCTGTAACTTGTCTATGGCCAGCTATACGCCGTCTGTGTAACTGTTTGCGGCCTTTCCTGCTCCCAAAGCGCCCGGCCCAGTTTATCGATGTTTCCCGACGAAAATGGCTCGCCCGCCTGTGTCTTGTCTCGGCCCGCCGGCTGTAATACTGCGACCGTTTCCGTCCCGTAAAGCGTTGCCCGGCTGTCGGCGACGGATAAACAGGCTACACGATACGTTGTAGGATTATGGCAGGGGGAAACTTGGTTGATGCATCTCTGTATTTAGTGCAGTTGTATACTTCTGGGGAGGGAGGGAATCTCCTGACTATGGTCATATACCGCTACACGGTCAAGAAGATCAACGAATATTGTGGCTTAAGTCCCAGTGCAGCGAGATAGCACAGCAATATTGTCGAAATTATCAACCTACTGGTATAGACACTAAAAGCCCTATTTTATACTGAAGTTAGACCATGCGAGTTGCCTAAATGTGCTACAGGCAAACGCATGTCTCATTACAGTATTATAGAATACCCCCAACTACATGTACATACAACACGCCAGTCGGACGTGTTCCCTAAACTATAGTATAACCACAAACACGTTTCCACACCGAAAATGCGAGCCGGCAAATTCTCATTGGATTGGCGTGTTCTCACAGGTTACACTAGCTACAGGATTTATAATCTTTTAGATTCCCAGGCCAAAACAACTGCCTTTTACGCCCAACCGTAAATTGTGCCAAACATCAATAAGTTACGGGCTGTACCTGGACGTGTTTCTCCAGCCCTCTATTTCTCGTCTGTCCCCGCTCTCTACGTTCGTCCGAGCTTATATAGGGCTACCGCTCTTCCGTGAATAAAGGTAGAAACAGAACCGTTCTCCTGCAGATAAAGGTAGCACAAGTCGACGATGCCAGCGCCCTCTTTATTGTCACTTACCCCACACTTCCCCGAACCGTTTATATGGACCTCGCTGAATAAATATGGCTATGGAAGAACAAACCATAATTCATAACTGACGTAATTGTTAAATATCAGCTTCCAACTCGCTCTGGTAAGCGAGAAATACAGGGGAATGCATTTCCGAAATCTGCCTTGCTCAACGCGGACGACACGGGTCAAGGTCGTTCTTCCACATTCCAGCGCAGTACACGGCTCCTGATTCAAACTGTTCTCTACACAAACGGGTAACCGTTACAACTTTAAAGACCATTCCTTTCTACAGCGGTGAATTGGAGATGGAGGTTTGAACAGTATACATTTCCTCATCGGCAGATTGGAGACGGTACTTTGAAGACTTTAATTCCTTTCCGCACTTTGGATACTATTTTGTTCTTCAGCGGTAGATTGGAAAAGAAAATTTTTCCCTCCTACCCGATAGATTGGAAACAGCTCTTTAAAGACCATTCCTTGGATTGGAGAAGGGCGGACGTTATGACAATAAACTTTTCCTCAGCGGTAGATTGGAGACTGCACTTTTTAGACCATTGCTTTCTGCAGAATTGGATTGGAAACGGAGGTTTGAAAAGTGTACTTTCCATGGACAGTGGCTTGGAAGCGGCGGTTTGAATAGTATACTTTTCCTCAGCGATACATTGGAGACAGAGGTTTGTGCACAATTCTTTTCTACAGCGGTGCGTTGGAGACGGTGGCTTGGAGGCCATCATTTTTATGCAGCGGTGGATTAGAGGTGGAGGTATGAACAATATACCTTTTCTCAGAAACCATTCCTTTCTACAGTGGTGGATTGGAGATGGAGGTTTGAACAATATACATTTCCTCAGCGGTAGATTGGAGACGGTACTTTAAACACGATACGTTTGATAAAGCGGTACACAGCGGTAGATTGAAGATGATACTTTAGAGACCATACTATATTCTGTGGTGGATTGAAAGCGATACTTTGGATATAATTTATTTGCAGAGCGGTGGATTGGAGACGCTACTTTGTTTATTATACTTTTGTGCAGCGGAGATGATTGGAGACGACACTT
>JAVTVY010001842.1:0-34856 GCA_036873755.1 Hanleya hanleyi | reverse complement strand
ATGAAGCAATAAAAGTTAGCTATGATAATATCCAGTAATAAAACAACTCCCCATTTAATGCGGGATATTCTTCGACCTAGCTGTGTTGGAAGTTACGTCATTGCTTCCTTTTACATCTAACTTACATACACGCTTAAAACTAAAGTGTTGTAAAGTGTTGAAATAACACTTTAAGTGTGTCCACAGGGACTGCACTTTAAAGTGCTGTCCCTGTGGACACACTTAAAGGGTTATTGCAACACTTTACGAGTAGGTTTCGACACTTAGTTTTAAGCGTGTAGTTACCACCGACGAATAATCCGTCAACTCGCAAATTTGGGAGAGTTAGATTTGAGAATTGCGGGGAAAGCGTTGAAGCTAGGTGGAAACGGCTGGCATTTTTCCGAAAGACAAAACAATGCAAAAAAACTGCAAGGCTGTACCTCCCGTATATCCAGAGTGATAGCTTGTACAAGATGTGTTCTTTTTCTGACAAAATTGAAGATGGCGGCCAAACCACGTGATCTAGGCGCAAAATTTTGGGCATATTCACCATTGCCATATCAGATAACATATATTTCGCCACTTTTCCCGTCCAAATCCGTTACTTCAAAATTTGACCATTTTGATTGGCCGCTGGCGGCCATTTTGTTTAACGAAGCAACTTCTCTAATAGATTATTGAAAGACCCTGGTCCATTGATTATGTTTACCAAGTTCCGTGCTGTATTGGTTCCAGAAGAGTAGGGGTTAGAATATTTTGTTGAAAACGGTATAAATCCAAGATGGCCGCTGAACCCTGCGACCAATTACAACCAGTTGTTGGCATACTTCCGATAGAGCTGCTCCTGCACATTATAATGCAATAAACTGCAAGCTATACCTCCCGAAGTTCCAGAGTTGTAGCCTGTGCAAGATGTGTTCCGTTTCTGACAACAGTCAAGATGGCGGCCAAACCACGTGACCTAGGTGCAAAATTTTTGATTCACGATCGCCATATCAGATAACATATATTTCGTCACTTTTCCCGTCTAAAGCCGTTACTTTCAAAATTCGACCATTTTGATTGGCCGCTGGCGGTCATTTTGTTTTACGGAGCAACTCCTCTAATAGATCATTGAAAGACCCTGATCCATTGAATTGAATTTTTGTTCACCAATGAATCAACAATTATAAACTTAATACCAGTGGCTTCAACATAAAACGGCATTGTAATTCAAGAATAATAGATAATTTAGCCAGAGATCTAAATTGGCGGGATTAAAACCCCTTGGGGCTTGTTCTATCCCTGCGTGGAGTAAAGCAAATAGGGAAATAATAAGCATTCATCGGCGAAATAAGGTACAAAAGGAAGAATACACAATCTATGTACGCATAATTATCCGCGCACGGATTGTGATGTAGGTCAGTTTTCGATCAGGTATGTTTTCAGTTTAGATTTGAATAATGATATTGATTTAATTGCTTTGAATGGAGGAGACAGTTTGTTCCACTCCCGAGGTTCAGTAGTTTTAAGTGTATAAAATGACAAATTAGATCTATGAAAAGGTCTGTACAGATTACATTGTTGTCCTCGTGTTTGGTAATGGTGAACATCTGATTGTTTAATAAAATAATCCTGGAAGCTTTCTGATAGCAATTCAGGATGATGAATAAATTTATGGGTGATTAGAAGACAGGAGTAAAGATTTAATTTGTGTAATTATAACACTTTTAAATTTTTAAATAATGGTTCTGTGTGGTCAAGTTTTTTTGATAAAGTTATCACCATTAAGGCACGTTTCTGAAGTAAAAGCAAGGGTTGGAGGTGAGTTACAAGCGTCTAGTCCGTCATTCATAATCCAGCCGTCGTCCATTAGAGAATATCCGCGTCCATAATCCAAAGACCTATTCCATTTTCCATATAACAGTATTAGCACCAAATTCAAAAAGACAATCATAGTATACATAAACATAGGCTTGTTTCCTGCAAGAGAGAAGCGGTCAACAGTTTTCAATGATGCCGGCAAGACATCATGATGTTCCAAAAATATGAAATCCGTATCGCTGATCAGTATTCTTAATCCATAATATTCGTTGTAAAGTCGTCATCTACAGAATGATGTATCTCAGTCACGCTTTGATTGTGACTGTTCATATGAGTACCATGAGGATCTTGAAGTACATGGGTTCATACGGCCCCTAGCCCCGGGTTAAGCGGAATTAGACACAAGTTACGAAACGTAGCGCCATAGATCTTGCACGCTACGTTCGTATTTTGCTATCAGCATGCGATAAGTATCGCCAAATTTGAGAAACTTTGAGTGTAGGCGCTTGGTGGAATAGCCCTGTTTTTTAAGTTTCTGCACCAGTGTTTTGTGAAGTTGATTAAAATCGTCACATTTAACACAGGATCTAGCAAATGCTACTAAGCGAGATATGTTTACGCCATATGCAGGTCCCACTGCAATATTACTGTCCAGAAAGGGATAGTTTACGATGTCGAAATTGTAATCATCTCTTTTGTCATAAAGTCGACGAGAGAGAATGCCCGCTTCATTTTTATAGAGAAATAGATCTAAATATGATGTGCCTGTAGGGCTATCTGTAGTTTTCTTCAAATCCAGTGAAGGTGGATATATATCCTTCACTGCGTCATTTATATAGCGATTATCCACAGCGCGAAGATCGTCTATATAGCGTTTGGTGAATGAGAAGGAACGGGCTTTGAATGGATCGGTTTTTGAAAGCGCCTGCATATAGTCATATTCATAAGAGAACAGATACAGGTCAGCCAACAGGGGTGCACAATTAGTACCCATTGGAATACCTATATGCTGCTGATATATTGTGTTGCCAAATTTCACAGATATTTTTAATGAGAAATTCAAGCAACTCTATAAACAAAGAAACATCCCATGAATGATATCTCTTGTATGTAGTAGAGCTAAAGAATGCTTTATGGCTTCCGACATTAATATATCTACGATCAGTTTTCTTGAAAACAGATACTATTAATGAACTTATACGGTCAATAAGGTCCTGATGAGGGATTGTAGTATAGAGAGTCGAGAAATCCCATGTGGATACATGTCTGTACGGTATGTAACCTTTAGCATCAAGTTCTTCCGTAAGACATTTTGAGTTTTTCAATATCCACATACATTCAACGCCAGAGTTGACATAGGTATTTCCCCAGAGTATATTAAATATCAATGAATAGTATAGTATGTATAATGTTTGCTTATTTATCGAGTTTTTGATGTAGTTGATAATCCCTATATTTTTTGGTACTTCATTACAGATGTAATTTATATGTGATTTCCAGTTCAAATGGTCATTGAATAAAACACCTAAAAATTTGAACTGGTGAACAAGTTCTATTTCTGTTCCTGATATAAGAAGGTGTGATGTGTTAATTGATCGGTTATTACTGTTGGGTCTGACTAGCATATATTTAGTTTTCTTAATATTGAGGGATGAACGATTACAACAGAACCAGTTGTGTAGCTACTCTAGTTCCTGCGACATAATATTGATGGCTTCAGAAATGTCTTCAGAGGAAAACACAACACTGATATCATCGGCAAAGAGAATAATTTTGAGCATATTAGTGGCAGTGCTAATGTCATTTATATAAAGTAGGAAGAGAATTGGTCCAAAAATTGACCCTTGGGGTACCCCACAGGCAACGGGCATAGGGTTAGAATGGGTGTCGTTGTATACCACGGTTTGTAGTCGATCAGTCAGATAACTGCGAAACCAATTATTCGACAAGCCTCGGAAACCATGGTGTTCTAACTTAAAAAGTAAGATTTCGTGATTGACGGTGTCAAACGCATTGGATAGGTTTAAAAATGAGACTACTGTACTGTTTGGATTCTTTAGCAGAAACAAGTGTATCAAATAAGAACATGAAGCTAAAGATGTGGAGTGGTTTGCTCGAAATCCATACTGGTCACTGGAGATAACTTCATTTGCTTCCAGGAAGTCAATCATCTTAGTAACCGCAAGTTTCTCTAGTATTTTACTGAAGCAAGGCAAGATAGATATTGGTCTATAGTTAGAAAAAGCAGTGGGGTCATCCTATTTAAATATCGGTGTTACCTTAGCACATTTATACAAATCCGGGACTATTCCAGAAGTAAAAGATAGGTTCATAATAGAAGACAGGGGCTTGGAAATGAAGTTGGAAACCAGTTTAACTAAGGACATCCGAATACCATCCAAACCAGGTGAGACGGACTTCAGATTCATTATGGTTTGCTGAACATCTTCTGGAGTTACAACTGAAAATTGAAAATTATCCACAACAGGGGGACCAAGGTAGTCATTGAAGTTTAACCCTATGATAGGGATTTGGGAATCAAGATTTGAAGCGACGGTACTGAAATACTCGTTAAAGTTGGTTGCAATAGTCTGGTTGTCAGTTATTTCCTCGCCGTTTACGTTAAAATAGTTCGATGTTTTTGTGGATTTCTTTCGATTCAGGAGATGATTCAGTGTTTTCCACGTTATTTTTATATCCTGGTTGCATTCATTAAATTTTTGTTCGAAATATTGCTTTTTTGATATGCGAATGGTATGATTTAATTTGTTTCTGTAGGTTCTATATTGTCCATGTATAAGTTCATTCTGGGAGACGAGAAATAGCCGGTACAATCTATTTTTTTTTTCTTGAATGGAGGTCAAAATTCCATATGTAATCCAGGGTTTAATGATTTTCTTCTTAGATATTTTATAAGTGTTGATGAATGGGATCGAACTCTAGTAGGGTTAGTAATTTGCGGGGAAAAAAATAATATGATTTCATGATATCAAGAAATTCCTTAGAGGGTGCATGGCGATCAGTTTTAATAAGGTCAATGTTGAAGTCGCCCATCAGGATACATTTATTTTTTCCAATGTCCGTCGTGCCAAGAATGTCAGTTAGATATCGATTGAAGTTACTTACATGTTTGCCAGGTGGTCGATAGAATATTCCCACAAGATAATTTATTTCACCAAAAACCAATTCCAAGAAGAGAGATTCATATTCGCCGTCCTCATCCAGATGTGAGAGGTCTTCTCTTATTGCACAGATTTTATATTCTCATTGACGTAGAAAATTAGTCCGCCTCTTTTCCTGCATTTCCTGATAAGCCTTAATAAGCTGAAGTTTTTACGCAGGAAGATACCTCTTCAGATTTCAGTAAAACAACGTGTATCATCGATGGAAGGAGCTATATACATGTAAAATCGATACACCGACAAGCTTTCAAGAAGCTACTATATTATTGAAAAGAACGTTTAACTCATATAGCCCATAGTATCTGGAGAAAACTAAGTGAGTTACGTCGAAATATACATGGAATATAATTTATTGTGCATAACACAAACATACCTTTATTAAACCTCATTAAAAACGAGTACATCGTGAAAAGTGCATATATATGCACATACATCCACATTTACACATTGAAAAAAGACGACATATACAAATTATGTACATTAAGAAAAAATAATAATGATAAAATCATATACATATGAGAGACCGTATTATATTCGGTCATCGGTAGCATTTGTGTCTTAAAAGCTTATATATAAACATGGCTATAGACATATTTGCTTGTTACTATAAATACAATGATGCGTATGATAACTTTTGTTTGTTTAAAATTGTCTTTTTAAAATGGATATTTCCCTCTAAATATTCGACTTATCACCTATAGAAGACAACTCCTTTCAAAAAAGTTATTCAGATTTTTCTTCTAATTTTAGTACTAGATTCTTTGAATCAGATCAAATACTGTACAGGAAAGAAGGCCAATCAAATCAAATTTCACTCGAAAAAATCTAGGACATGAATATTAAAAAAATAAGACTTTACCAATAGAGTAACATGCAAAAGAACCTGGCTCCATTTAGCGAGAATTCGGTCCCAACGACATACAGTTTATTTACACTACCCGTACAATATTTGTCGTGTCATGTAGGATAGTTCTTGTCCAAAGACGGTTTTGATTATGGACGGGCTAATACTGTTATATGGAAAATGGAATAGGTCTTTGGATTATGGACGCGGATATTCTCTGATGGACGACGGCTGGATTATGAATGACGGACTAGACGCTTGTAATTATTCATCTTACGTAATATTTCATTTTGGCAATAAAACCGCACGCCATTGTAGGCTAAACCGCTGATCGTTTCAGGCGCCCAATCTAAAAGCTTTTGGAAAACATTTTTTTATGAGAAAATACTTCACAAACATTCAGTTAAGTTTCAGACCAACCAAGTTTCAGATCCACGCATGTAGAAGACTGTAATATACAAGCAGATTTTACTGTGCGCGAGAGAATAGCAGTTTCGGCACAAGACACAACAGGCACCACGACCAGAGACGGAATCCATAGAGAGTTGTTCCCCTTGTATCTTCCACAAGACGGTAATTTTATTTCGGTATCAAAATATCATCAAGTAGAGGAGCCACAACATACAATTATTCAGCTTTGCTAAATACAGTGACACATGCGTAAGAATACACATAATATTACTATATGATTTTAAATCGGTTTATTCAGCAGGGAAAATAATATACAGTATACAGAATTTTATATAAATAATAAGCTGAAGTTTTTACGCAGGAAGATATACTTCTTCCGATTTCAGTAAAACAACGTGTATCCTCGATGGAAGGAGCTATTTACATGTAAAATCGATACAGCGACAAGCTTTCAAGAAGCTACTATATTATTCAAAAGAACGTTTAACACATATAGCCCATAGTGAAAATTAAGTGAGTTACGTCGAAATATACATGGAATATAATTTATTGTGCCCAACACAAACATACCTTTATTAAACCTCATTAAAAAAGTAGTACATCGCGAAAAATGCATATATATGCACATACATCCACATTTACACATATTGAAAAAAGACGGCAGATACAACTTACGTACATTAAGAAAAAATAATAATGATAAAATCATATACATATGAGAGACCGTATTATATTGGGTCATCGGTAGCATTTGTGTCTTAAAAGCTTATATACAAACATGTCTATAAATAAATTTGTTTGTTACTATAAATACAAGGATGCGAATGAAAACTTTAATTTGTTTAAAATTGTTTTTCTAAAAACGATAATTATTTTAAAATCGATATTATTCGACTTATCACCTTCAGAAGAAAAAATTTTCAAAAAATTTATTCAGATTTTTCTTCTAATTTTGGTACTGGATTCTTTGAACCAAATTTCGAATTCTGTACCGGTAACTGAAGTAGGCCAATCATATCAAATTGCACCCGAACATTCAATATAAAAATCTAAGACATGCATATTAAAAGAATAAATAAATAAGACTTTATCACAAGAGTAAACATGCAAAAGGAACTGGCTCCATTTAACGAGAATTAGGCCCCAACAATATACAATCTATTTACACTATAATGTTTATCGTATCAAGCAGGATACTTTTGCCCAAAGACTATTTTGGCTTTATATGTTCATAGAGAGAAACGGAAACAAACAATTTTGCACGAATACATTAACTCAAAATAATGTTACATTTATTCGAGAACGCTAAGATTTCATACGTAATATTTCATTTTGGCAATAAAACCGCACATTGCAGGCCGAATCCTCGCTAAACCGCAGATCTTTTCAGGCGTGCAAACTAAAAGCTTTTGGAAAAATAAAAAGTTTTTCATGTGAACATGGTGCACAATCATTCATTTAAGTTTCAGACCAACAAGAACTAATAGTTCAAGCATTTTCAGATTTAAAATTACACTATTTCTGAATGAAATTTAACTGCTCTTATTTTTTTCTCAACAGATGAACGATCTAATTTTGCATTTTAGAACTATGTATGGCAAAAATGGCAATCTTGTGTGTCTCACATGGCTTTGAGCAATCAGTTTATATCGTAATGAAATTATAGGGTTTCGTATAATAAAAACTGATTGCAAAAGTATTATGAATATATAATATACACAAGCAGATACACAGAGATGTTTATAATAAAAATACCTATAATAAATATGTACGTTTTGATAAATAAATTAAAAAAATATATAAAAAAAAAGAATGAAAAAAATGAAATAGAGACTGGACGTTTTGATTGAAAAATTACCTCCCTTGTGACGACGCGTGCAGACCCCCCTTTTTTCCAGTTAAGCCCTGGACGTACCACTGGGCATTTATTCCGTATCAGTGACCACGTATTCACATAGAAATGCCCTTACAGGGCCACGTGGTCATGGAGTAGACAAGGCGTGGCTTGAAAAATGAGATGGTTTTAATATGCATTCAGAGATCAACATGATCAAAAATGTTTGACAGTAAATAAAATACACCGTCACTCTCTCTCCCCCCGCCCACTCCTCAACGCACACATAATATAACTGGCGTATTGCTAAAGCATTTCGCACTCTGTCAATCAAGTGTTCAAAGCGGACTAGACAGAAATGGGCGTTCCAGCATTGGCATATAGATTTGACAAAGGGAGGGCATTCCGGAATAAATTATAACCTGCAAACAACTGCTTCACGTGGACACAAGATTACTGGGCGTGACTTGAAAAATGTGCAAACATGAGGTGGGGTTAATATGCATTCACAGATCAACATGATCAAAAATGTTTGACAGTAAATAAAATACACCGTCACTCTCCCACCGCGCACATAATATAACTGGCGTGTTGCGAAAGCGTTTCTCACTCTGTCAATCAAGTGTTCAAAGCGGACTAGACAGAAATTATAGATTTGACAAGGGAGGGCATTCCGGAATAAATTATAACCTGCAAACAACTGCCCCACGTGGACACTAGATTACTGGGCGTGACTTATAAAATAGTTATTCTTCCGTACATTGTTTAGGATTCAGGCAACTTTGTAAGGCGTACATTGCTACATATTGCTAAACTGCTTTGCCGCTCACAGAACAAAGTTATTGAATTGTTGCCAAAATGTTGCGAGAAAGTATCGTACGCTATATATGTTAATCAAAGCGAAGTACACAAAAGGGAGGAGTTACATAATCAGATAGTTTTTTCACCAGAATAGCTTATAGTACAGCCCTGACAAGTATTGCTCAAGGAACAATTTTGTATTGAAATGCATATTAAACATGTTAAATCTGAACGAGAAACATTCAACCTGGGGCGCTGACGCGTGCAGACCCTGTTTCAAGCTTTTTTTCTAGGTAGAGTTACTTCCCGTTATTTTCACTAGAAATTTATAATGAAACAGGGACTCGCCCTAATATTACTACATTAACATCCCAGCAAGCCACACACCACTACCGAAGGCTTTAGCTGAATTATCACCCACGAATCTTACCCCCTGTAAGCCAAGGCCAAGACACATCATCGCCTTTGTACGTCCATGTAGACTGGTTAGACTCTAGACGATCTCGGACCTTTCCAGTCTAAAAAGTGACCGTAAAATGGATCACTGGTCCATGAAATGTAACATCTCCTCATCTAACCTCCAGTGCCAATGTTACGCAGGAATCTTGACATCCTCATCGTCGTCGCCGTCATCATCTTCATCTGAAAAAAAAACCGTTACCACTTAAGTTTATTTGGTAACCCTTTCTGTCATCTACATGCGTGTGACTTATCTTGGGAAACGACCATGTCCATTTTGAAACTACACATGCGGCAGTCACATGAACTTTTTTGTCAGTTTCTATGTTGCCAGTCAGGTGATATCCTCAAAATTAGGCCCTACCGTTCCATAAAGTCATTTGTGTTTTGTTCAAGGCCATGGAATATATATTCTAATAATTGTGTCTGTGTCTACATGATACTTGTCGGGACGAAGCCCAAACAATGTACGGTGAAGTACCGAAATGGTCGATTCCCAAGTCATCTTGCGCGTGGTGCTTGACGTAGGTCAGGCGATCACGCGGTTGGCATCTGACTCAATACTGCAAAAAAGTCATGCCACTCAGGCCTGGTTGATGGGATGCATGCACAGAGAGTCCCTACAACTATCCCGGTGCGCGTGGCATTGAGTGCATAAATGTGTTGTGGAAACTTGAGGGGATCGACACAGATGGTAATCAGAAGTGTGACCGATCAACGTACGGGAAAAGAGCCAATCAGTGTGCAGGAAAAGAACCAATTGGGGACGTGCAAAAAATGGCCAATAGAATGCTGCGACCATCACCAGTGGGATGCGCTGGCTGTTTTCTAACACTTTCCTAATGAAATACGTCCTAAAGTCTGTCCATTTTAATTAGTCGTCTACTTTGGAGCTTGTCAAAAATCAATAGTTAACTCTGCATAAATTTTCTTTTTTACAGCGTGTAGAACAAACTGAACTCTACAAAATGACTACTGTACCATTTCTCCGTGATATCGATAACATATCACGCTTGAAATAACTTTGCAATTCTCCCCATATAAAACTCCAATACAGTTGTTTCATGTTCCGGGCCTCAATTACATGGAGAGACGTCACAATTTATTCATGCTCACTGGCATGAGGGTCATTGATGCCATATAAAGTAATAGCAGGCGGTCCGTGAAAGTGTGCTTATATGCCATGCCCAGTGAAATTGCCGAATGATAAACCGCACACACCTCTATTACCGTACACGGCACTGTTGACCTTTGTGTTAGTAAACACGAATACATTATGACGTCTCCCTATGTAATTGAGACCCAGTACATGAAACAACTGTACTGGAGTTTTATATGAAGAGAATTACCAAGTTATTTCAAACGTGATATATTATCAAAATCACGGAGTAATAGTGGTCATTTTGTAGAGTTCAGTTTGTTCTACACGATGCAAATTTATGCAGATTTAACTACTGATTTTTGACAAGCTTCAAAGTAGACGACTAATTAAAATGGACAGACTATAGTGTAAAGCTGGCCTACATGGGGAAGGCTTTAACGGCGGATGTTGGTGGGCGAAAGTAGTGCGACGGGCGGCGGATGCTTGAGTAGAAGGGAAATCTAGAGTATTTAGCAAAACTGTATTTAAACACATGTGGCATCATCTAGGTACTGGGCAATCGTTAACGTTAGGTACCTATAAAACTGGACCAGGGGTCGAAACCGAAACGGAACAGGACTACGGACTATAGATTACGGAGACCGAAAGTGCAACCATAGGTAGAAACAGATTCCGGTAGAGCAAATCACGACTCACAGATGGGAGAATGATGATCCGGTACCGCCGAAAAACGGATATGGGACCTGGAGAGGAACGGAACGTACGACGGATTTCGTCTTCCGGAAGTACTATAAGATAGTTCCGTACATTAGGTGGGAGGTAGGGGGTCACCAAACTTCTGTGGCCTTTTCCTGAGTCGTACAGGAAGCGATGTCGATTTGCGAGAAATACTGTGCTGCCATTTGAAAAAACTGCTGATGTCGAAATCAAAAAGATTTAAGGAAGAAGTAAATGACACTCTATACTACTATTCCTCATCAGGACTTGACACTTCATTTCAATAAAAATAGTTACCATCCCAAAGCCAGTTCAACAAACGCTATACAGACGCTTTGGGTAATGCCCATTTTAGCGAAATTGTCATGAAAATATATCTTCTTCACCGAAGTTGTAGGAAATTACCGATATTCAAGGTGGAACATTCATGTTTGGACCTACATTTGTATCTTTTTTAAAAAAGATCTTACTCTCACGCCGACGGTAGGACAAGAGAGACGATTATGATGTTGAGATACATTCTGGACAAGATGGTGTATGCATATGGTGTAGACATAACTCGTCTGGTAGCATTTCTTGAGTTCCATGAAAAAAATTATAATCTATTCAAATAAAGCTGTCTTCATTATTGCAGAAAGTTGTCAAACAAAGATATTCCATCAGTTAACTAAACTCTGTGACAAATATTGCACACTGACAATACAGGCTAAATAGGATTTTAGGGTGAAAGGCCGCACGTTTTACATCTCCAAGGTGTTCATATGATTATTCATAACCAAAGCATGACTGAGATACATCGTACACCAGAAAACGACTTGAAATTCATTTTCACTAAAGAATACTAGTCAGTGTTAGTGATTTTACGAACAGGACATCTTGATGTGTCGCTGGCATCAGTAAAAACTGATGACCGCTTCTTCCGTGTAGGAAACCACCTGGTGATGTTTTTATTGATTTGTGTAAGTTTGGAGTTCATGCTTATTGTCTCACGAAAAAGGGTCTTGCGGTTACTTTTGCTCAAATTATTTTGTAGAGGAAGGTAGAATACTGGATGCCGGGTCTGACGTTTATTCCTTACCTTCAGATCTCTCGGTGATGTCAGTGAATGAGGAAGTAAAGCTGCTCCTCTCCACCTGGTCCAGGAGTTCCTTCAAAGTCCGAGGGAAAGCTTTGACAAAAATGAAGTAAAGATGTTATCAGGGTCATTTACTATGAGCCGTTTATTACATCTGATGATGGCATAACTCCTCAGTTTGCAGCAGATGTGTTGGGAGAGCTACATGTATTACAACATTCCTTCCTCGATATTTGTATGTAATTCAACTTAAGCCGGTGCTTGGGGCTGTATGGTCATTCCAGTCAAGATGTGCACATGAACAGATACAATAAAAGCGTGGCTGAGATACAGAACATCACAGAAATCACTCTGCATCTATGGGAAGTATTCAAGAAGACTGCAGTCAGAATATCATGTGACTTTTCAATCAGTACGCCGGCATTTTCGCAACCACCATAGCATGTTATTTTTATAATGAATTCAAAAAGCTTATTCCATTCAAAGAATATATTCTATACTATTCCTGATTTACATCAACGATCTCAATATTGTTTCCCAACTTCTTAAAATAGTTATGTTTGCTATGACATCAGTGCTGTATATTCCCATGCATACCCGACCACCCTATTTCAAACTATGTCAATATCATGAGCCAGGAAATTGAACAGGTTAAATATTTTAAGTTCCTTGGAATTTACTTCAATGACAAACTGAATTGGTCCACTCATATTAACGAAGTATGTAAAAAAATATCTAGAAATATAGGAGTAGTCCATGTTATAAAAAACTGTCTTAACATGAAAACTTTACGTATCTTGTACCAGTCTTTAATCTATCCATATCTGCAATACTGTAACCTAATATGGGGTAATACGCATCACAATCACCTTTCACCTTTAACCGTTAACAAATATGATCATACAGCTCCTTTGTTTGCAAAACTAAAACTGTTGACCCTAAAGGACATTAATTCTAACCTTACTCTACGCCTTGCCCACACATTTATCTACCACCCTTTCCTTTTACCGTTTGAATTCCGAACCTACTTCACGAGATTGAAAGAAAAACACCAATACCACACCCGTGGCCATGATCTTGACCTATATAGACCCTTTTATCGTATTGACCTCAGTATGTACACTCCTAAAATAAAGGGTCCATATGAGTGGAATAAATTACCCTCAGAGCTGAAACAATGCAAATCTATTTCTCTTTTTAAATCTAAGATACAAACATATTTATTGCAAAAATACCGCCAATTGATATATTTTTATTTGCAAAGCTGAGCAATTGCATCATACTTGTTGATTATTCACCCGAAATATAAACTTTGTGCTCTTTTATTCCATACCTCCACTATCATGTTAGACATTCTTTAATACAAGCTGTCTTTTCTTTTATTATATCTCGACTTTGTAAATAATCCTGGGTTTATCTCCCGCAAATCTATATGTTCTCTAATCTGTATATATTACTGTAGTTGCATTCCCTTTCTGTATATGGCTGTTTAATTGGATCCTTTTGATTGGTGAATAAACAAACAAACAAACAAACAAACCGACACTACTATTTGGGACCGCTTGTATGATTTGACGGAGCATCACTACGCCAGTGCGCTTGGGCTGATGTTAGTCTACAAACCTAGTCCACATATCGGGCACATTCAAAAGTGCTTAAAAAGACAGGATTAATAAATAAGCTGCACACTATTTACTGTGAAAGTTTAAACAATGAAAATCTATCAAATATATTGCTTAGTACTCTCCGAACACCGATCGCTAGAAAGTGGAATCTGCCATGACGTCAGTCCTTTTTTGCCCTTCTTTTACACTGATTGACCATGATTCCAAGCGTCAGACACTTACCGATCGGTACCCCGAGCACCATCCGTTTAAACGAACGTGATCTAAGTTACTCATGATGGGATATGAAATCCTAGCAAGGGGACTGGCGCTCGCAAAGGACTAAATCTCCATTTACACCGAAATTGCAAAGAAACAGATTGTAACAGCAGCGTAAGACAGAAATGCTACTGGAAGGATTCCCACCTATATCGATGCGTTATGGTCCCTTTTATCAAATACTTTCGAGTATGTTTCACGAATATCTTTCGTTATAATTGTTCGCTGTCTAGCACTCATAAGCTATATAACCTCTTCTGTGACCTAGCTCTCTGAACATAAACAAACTATGTAACATGATACATGTCAACATAATGTACTATACTAATAGGATGCAATAATTTCCGTAAATGTCCCTTCGTTCCAGAAACCCGCCTTCCGCCACGTACGCTGTAGGCCTATGCCTATCCCACACTGTCCTAAAGTACCAACTCTATTGAGCGTACCCCGTAGCTCCGTCATACCTCACTCTGCTAAATTCTTGGTCAAAGAATTATCCAACTTCTTCACTGTACTTTAATACAGTACATAGTGTTTGGAATTAACACTATATAACAGCAGACAAATTATGGAATTGGAACATGCCAATAATGTGGTTATGTGTATGAGCAACTAGAATGTCTGACAGGCTACGCTTCATTTTCGTTCCTTCTCGGTCAACCGGTTCAGGGGAGGTTACTCCACTACACTGGATTGTGAAAGGTCTCTATTGTGATCAACACAATATGGTGTACGGTACACCTCGGTGCATGTGGTCTGACTTCTCATGTCTAACAAGTCCCACATTTGATATTTTGAACTAAGCTACGCCTCATTCCATAACTCAATACTATAGAATTCTGGAACTTCCATTTTGTATAAGTGTCCCACATTGTACAAATTGTTTTGTTGATGCATGCTGACACAATATGAATTACTAGGCGGAGAACAAGGAATCTGTCAAGAGCTAAATTGTACGGGAACCCAACCGCTATATACGCTGTTTATTTTAAGAGTGAGTGAGTGAGTGAATAGGGTTTAACGTCGCTTTCAACATTTTTTCAGCTATATCACGACGGGGAAGGGAAGGGAGGGGAGGGGGAGGGGCAGGGGTACCTACTTGTAACAGAGCAGATCTAATGCTGCCATTTTATAGTGCTGTCCCACTGAAATATCATGCCGTAGGCAGACATGAGACCCCACTCAGTCACATTATACTGACACCGAGCGAACCAGTCCTTGTTCTATCCTCTTAATGCTGAGCGTAAGCGAGGGAGCAACAAGTTCCATTTTTCAAGTCTTAGGTATGACCCGGCCGCTATACACGCTGTTTATTTTAAGAAAGCACCCTTAACCCTCAAATACAATTCCCTTTATTTCACTGAATATTTGAAACGGTTATCCATGTTGAAATTGTACAGCGACAATTCTGCATATTAGTGAGTATGCAAATGCCTTTTGATATCACCAAGGTTATGAGGTAGGTTCATGTCATAACATTCCCAGAGCCCAAGTTCAATGTAAATCATGATATTTCTGATATGTGACATTCTCCACACTGTTGATGTTCGACAGTGAGGGGACATCCTCCTAAAGCAAATGCAATAAAAGGATTGTATTTTTTTTGCACATGAATTGTATTTTTGTCATGACGAAAGAAACACCTGTAGAAATACAACTTACCAAGTGGGTTTTCTGGAAGTTGCAACGGAGAGCCCTCCCCATCTGGAAAGACGAATGGCGTTTATTGAATGTTCAAAGTGGTATTCCAAAGCACGGATATTGTGATGTTACGAAACGGTGAATTATAATATAAAATATGTGTAGAAGATAAGCATAGTATCATATTTCTTGTTTAATCTGGTGCGTTTCATATGGAGTTGTGACGGTCAACTCTGGTAGATGAGCTACATCTTGAATTGTTTTAGTATGATTTTGATCATAAATAATAAATCAAAAAGGTTTTCATTGAAAATGAAAATTATATTCGTATTACAAATTGCGATATTCCTTATTCGCAGTAAGTGCATACAAGCGTCAAGTCGGACATTCAGCTGCCAGAGAATTTTAGCATCCATAACCGAAATATTCTAAGAATAGGGTTCTTATAATCAAATCCGTATCAGTGATATATTTTTCATCAGGTTCATCCAAACAAATTTTCCAATCGTTTTCTATAGAGTATACTGTATCTCTGTAGTAGAGACACTTATGACCATGCTAACAGAAGAAACGCGTATAATAGATTAACGTCCATGGCTCACTTACCCAGAGTGTTCGCTGGTAAGTCTGGAGTGGGGTCTTGTACGAATGGTCTGACTGCAATTCATAAAATTGAACATACAAATCATGCAGATATCCCCGTACCGTGCAACATCTCACATTTAATCCCTAGCTTCCCAGAAAGGGAGGCTTTTTCCATTCACAAATTTATCCATCGTTTTTTGAAAACCAGATGCAATTTAATAGAATTTGCATGAAAAGAATGATGCTCATTGGATTAATTAATACAGTAATCCTTCAATAATAGTTTCCCTGAAATAAAACAAGACGACAAGCCTTTCACAAAACGTTCAAGAACATCATTTTGACTAAACTTATTGTGAAAAAAATGAAGATTTTTTTTTTTTGCTTTTTTTTTTTGGCCTGCCGAAAGTTAATGTAGCAATCCATACATTTAGGTGAAGCTAGAAATTTATTTTGTTCGTCCTTATCGACCCTAGTTATTATTTGGAGAATGTTTATCTATTTAGCAGTCCTTCTGATAAGGACGATACACTGATTACAAACCCGGAAGGAAAACTTTTATCCGCACATATATGTACCTTAAAGTAGACAGATAGCATCAAACAATCGATACATTTCACTGTCATAATCTGGTAAGTATCGTTTTCCTCATGCAGTATCTATGTACAGTAATTACACTTGTCCTATATATTGAGTGTTTCATAGAATTGGCCTGAAAATTGACCTAAATGTATCAACACCTAGATCATTTTTCTGAGTTTGAGGGGAACATTTCTAAAAGAAATTTATATGTAACGCTTCACAAATGTCTAGTTCAATCTATCGACAACTCACCCCTGAACATATTGGCCAAAGGCTGCAAACCAGGTATTTCCGAATCGTCTCTGTAGAAAAATAAAAATGGTGAGCAAAATTTATTAAAACAAATATCAAAATAAATCAAACACATTGTTACAATTATGGAATATATTGACAACTTTGAGTTCTGATATGGAAATGCTTTGTTTGCTTTGTTTTATCGAGGCATAAACAAAAAAAGTGTGTGTTACCGTCTAAAGGTTCCACACCAGCCCGACGGAACTTTGGATACTAAATTGTTACATTTCTACTGCAATCGATTCTCACATGGTTGCACAATTGACCCATATATACGGATAATAAATGTACGTAGAACATACCCTCCATATTGCTCATATATGCGTGATGCACCTGCAAGTAAAATCGAAATATAATACAAGATAATCAGAAGTGTTGATTATGCTGACTCTTTTTAGCTTAACGGGAACAGTAATCCGCATAAGCATTTCATATAAAAGTAGAATGTTTGAGAACGAATACAAGCGTTATAGGTAGCTCTCGGTCATAAAGAACCAGGGTCCACGGTGGATATAAATTTCCAAATTTTCCAATAATTTTTGGCGTTTTCACATCAATTACTTCGATATTCTCTTTAAGAGATTGCTTTGAATTACTTCGAGTTTAGGCCTTTCCTTTCTTCAGTTAGGTTTTCAGGCTTGCAGAGAAAACGGAGAACTAATCCATTTAAAATTCAGTCAGTTTTACAGGAAATGCAAAGAAAAATTCGATAAGTAAGAAAACACATGTAGCTATACACTGCCGAAACGCTAAATGTTGTCAAATAATGCTCTCAAATCGTCTCCCTCAAGGTACATCCACCCTTTCCTCATCAACTGTGCTCTCTCATCACTCCAGTTAAGTTAAACTTAACATATCAAGGGTAATGGATAAAGATTCCGGAGTGCTGACACGGAGTTAAATGATCCGACATACAAATTCTGGAAAAATCTCAAGAACGAAGAGTGACCCCCCCTGACGATTTGAACCGGCTTGAGTGATTTTAGATGCAAATATTTCAGAACGATGACAGAAAATGAACTATGTGACCGTTAGATAGAAGAAACGGTCCAGACGAGTGAGTATTAGTAAAATGCAAGTTCTCACTCAGCACACATCGAGAGTCCCGACACAAACCAAGCGCGTCATGCTGGGTCGACATCGGGCACTACAGACTAGTCTTTTGTGTTAAATGCCGTCATTTACATCTGACGACGATACAGCTCACCAATCTCCAATGTACGAGTTGTCACAGCGAAACAGCTCACCAATTACCAGTATACGAGTTGTCAGAGCATTTCCATTATAGCTCTCTAGATTTGTATCTAATACCGCTTATGCCGGTGCTAGGGCCGTGTGGTCATATCATCCAAGTTGCCACATGAACAGATACAATAAAAGCGTACCTGAGATACAACACATATCACGAATCGTTAGATTCTTGGTATGTGCTTTAGAACAGGTTAACCAGAAAACTATTCTGTGAAGTCATGTGACGCAGTCTGCATGTCGGCACCTCTTCCCGCTTCCCTTTTATGTGTTGTAATTTTTTCCTGTATATGGCGAGATTCTGCTGGTGGACGTTTCGTCCCCGAGGCCCGCCCCCTGTACAGACCTTTGGTCTTTGATATATGTTGGCACTTGTGGGAAGTTGATGCTGGGTCGACATCGGGCCTTACAGACTAGTCTTTTGTGTTAAATGCCGTCATTTACATCTGACGACGATACAGCTCACCAATCTCCAATGTACGAGTTGTCACAGCGAAACAGCTCACCAATTACCAGTATACGAGTTGTCAGAGCATTTCCATCATAGCTCTCTAGATTTGTATCTAATACCGCTTATGCCGGTGCTAGGGGCCGTGTGGTCATATCATCCAAGTTGCCACATGAACAGGTACAATAAAAGCGTACCTGAGATACAACACATATCACGAATCGTTAGATTCTTGGTATGTGCTTTAGAATAGGTTAACCAGAAGACTATTCTGTGAAGTCATGTGACGCAGTCAGTATGTCGGCACCTCTTCCCACTTCCCTTATATGTGTTGTAATTTTTCCTGTATATGGCGAGATTCTGCTGGTGGACGTTTCGTCCCCGAGGCCCGCCCCCTGTACAGACCTTTTGGTCTTTGATATATGTTGGCACTTGTGGGAAGTTGATGCTGGGTCGACATCGGGCACTACAGGCTAGTCTTTTGTGTTAAATGCCGTCATTTACATCTGACGACGATACAGCTCACCAATCTCCAATGTACGAGTTGTCACAGCGAAACAGCTCACCAATTACCAGTATACGAGTTGTCAGAGCATTTCCATCATAGCTCTCTAGATTTGTATCTAATACCGCTTATGCCGGTGCTAGGGGCCGTGTGGTCATATCATCCAAGTTGCCACATGAACAGGTACAATAAAAGCGTACCTGAGATACAACACATATCACGAATCGTTAGATTCTTGGTATGTGCTTTAGAATAGGTTAACCAGAAGACTATTCTGTGAAGTCATGACGCAGTCAGTATGTCGGCACCTCTTCCCACTTCCCTTATATGTGTTGTAATTTTTACCTGTATATGGCGAGATTCTGCTGGTGGACGTTTCGTCCCCGAGGCCCGCCCCCTGTACAGACCTTTGGTCTTTGATATATGTTGGCATTTGTGGGAAGTTGATGCTGGGTCGACATCGGGCCTTACAGACTAGTCTTTTGTGTTAAATGCCGTCATTTACATCTGACGACGATACAGCTCACTAATCTCCAATGTACGAGTTGTCACAGCGAAACAGCTCACCAATTACCAGTATACGAGTTGTCAGAGCATTTCCATCATAGCTCTCTAGATTTGTATCTAATACCGCTTATGCCGGTGCTAGGGCCGTGTGGTCATATCATCCAAGTTGCCACATGAACAGGTACAATAAAAGCGTGCCTGAGATACAACACATATCACGAATCGTTAGATTCTTGGTATGTGCTTTAGAATAGGTTAACCAGAAGACTATTCTGTGAAGTCATGTGACGCAGTCAGTATGTCGGCACCTCTTCCCACTTCCCTTATATGTGTTGTAATTCACCATGTGCATCAGTCTCAAAACTGCAACAATCACAGTGATTTGTACAGAGGCATGCCTCGATGACGAAACGTCCACCAGTAGAATCTCACCATATCCAGGCAACAATTGAACGCAACATAACAGAAATAAATGATGGAAAGTGAAATACCTGAACGTTTAGCAATCACAATCCAGATGACACAACATACAAACACTGAAACCACAACAACAACAGCGCTCAGGCCAATGGCCAACTTTTCTTCGAGCTTGAGATGATCTGCAATGAATTACGACCAAAAATAAGATCATGACTCATTCTTGAAAACTAAAAAACCTATCTAGAATGAAATGATATAATGGCACCAAAATGTAATTACCAAACCGTTTCGAAACGAAAATGATGGGTTAAAACCCTACCTGGCATGCCAAATTTTCTGCGCTATCTCCGGAACAACAAAAAATTGAGAGCTGAAACTCCTTGACTTTTTAGCTTATCATATTGGGGTCAATTTGAACCTATTTGTATAACCCCCCGAGCAGAGGATCATGAGTAAATTCAAGATGGCGGCCACGTGGGGTACCAGAAAAGTGACGTTTTTGTCATATTTCTTCAAAATTTCTGTTTTTCCGCAATGAAAAGTGGGCAAAAACTATTTTATTTCGCATCACATTAATATTTACTAATTTATCATGCAGTTTTTGCGGAGAAATTCCATAAATAAAAAAATCGGAAAATCCGACCGAAAAATCGACCAAAAAATTTCGTTTTTGAAAATGACGTCACTGTGACGTCATCAAAGTGGCCATCTTGGATTTTTTTTTACATTTTCTGGTAGAGCTTCCAGCTGTAAACCGTGATCCGCCGCACGCGAGGCACATCACATGCTATAGGATGTGTGTTTCCGCTCACATAGTCCTCGTTTTGTTCTCGAGCTGATCTCCATAGCAACGGAAGTCATACAGCTGACATGCGCTGTTCGAAGTTTCGGGCGTGATACAGTGCTTTCAACATGGATGCTAATAAGGATTCTTAGAAGTGTGGGAGTGGTACTAATGTCCTACATTATCCGAGACCGTGTCGAGTGTATGTACAACCCGTCTCTTACCTGAATCTTTATTTTTGACACAGCTACTCCCGTCCGAACACGTTACATGTACATCAAAACTTGAGACGCCTTGTGTATTTGTTACTTTCAAGGTAAAATCACCTACTTCCGCCACGTGATGGAGACAAAGAACTGTGACTTGTCCCAGAATTGTGACCGTCTTTCCGTAAAGTTTCACCGTGACGTTTGATTCCATCTCTTTGTAAAACCTTCCTGATAATAAACTGATTACATCTTGTTTGGAATTCCTGTACCACTGCACTTCAAAATATTTCGGAAATGAGTAAAAAGGTACCGAAATTACTAAGGACTCATTCTTGGGCATTAGGTAGTGGCTTTTCAAGTTGATGTCGAATATGGGTCTACCTGTAATGCAAAGGAAGCATAATTAGTGACACTTTTGAAGGCAACATATACTGCACAAGATATGATACCTGCGTCCGAATTAAGCTGTTCACGTCGTAAGGTTAACAACTGTGTTTATGAAGTACATGTATCGAATATACTTGGTGAGGATCGAGCAATAACAGAATCTGTATAATATTTTGAAGACTGAATGAGGTATGGCGGCATACCAAAGATAAGCTGAGTTAGTAATAGCGGCTTCCTATATTCCAATACCGTATGCCATATCGTTTGCATCCGACATACTGGTTGCGATATTACCGGAGTATGATGCGAGTTTTCTTCTTCGCGTGCCGATTGAATTTGGCTTCTAAAGAAACTCGCCTCTTTTGCCCGCTATGGCGGAGTAAAATAAATTCCAGTTCCAGGAATTTTAGTCTTCCCTTTAATGCTTTTCGGAGGACACTCATTCACTGATTGTAATTGATTTGATGTTATAGTGGAATTCATAGTAGGTTAAAAGTTAGCATTCGTAGATGACAAACACTTCTTTTGCAGTCGTGGTGGTTATAATATAAAATGGTTTACAGTCGGATGAACGTGCAATAATATACGGTGAGATGCATCATACGCATATTGTTCATGAAAGTTTAGAATCCAATTGCCTTTTGGCAGTTTTCGGTCAGAAGTATATTCCGATGATTCAATAGTACAATGCTCGATATGATACCTGAGAAGGCAATTGGTCAGTCAAGTGAGAGGGGCGTAGTATCAGGGTATTCAGGTTCTGGAAGCAAGATGTCTTGGTCAGAAGCAATGGATGGAGTTTGGGAGCAAAAGGCTGTAGTAAGGGGTGGGATGAATGAGCACTGGGACGGGGGATTTGTCATATATTTTTGAGCTGTACTGCTTACTTTGAAACCAGAAACACTCTGTTGCTTTGATAGCTCTTGGGCCATCGTAAACGTAACATGCGTAGCAGCCGGAGTCCTCGAATTCGAAGAGAGACAACTGGAGATAGTTGTGTCCACCGACGACATTCCCATATTGATGGCGAATGATTCTATCACCAAGTCGATGTATCCATTTACCAAAGGAATACAAACTGGGAACTCCAGGTGCCGTGCAAATCAGTAGAGATTTATTTCTGACAACTTGCGGATCTGAAAATGAGAACAGTTGATATTAATGTTTGTTAAACATCCATAGGAAAGCTAATGAAATAATACGGACATGTTGGAGAATTATTAGATGGTGTAAATTGTGAATGTGCTATTTCATTTGCATTGCGCTCAAATCTCAAGTTCAATACGAGTACCAAATTAATCCTGTTCAATATGCAACAGCTTTTGTAGCAATTGCAAAATTGGAGAGTAGAACGCTGACGTCAAAATGTAAAATATTTTTCATAGGTCAACTTGTTATATAAAGTTGGTCGTAGACTACGAAATGGGATAATTCGGTAACGGCAGTCTTCAAAACTACGTTCTCGACGAGAGAACACGAGACATCGTTATAGTTATATAACTCAATAGGATTATGAAATCACTGCATGGTTTAAAGAATAAAGAAAACTAAACTAATTTCTTAAAATCATTTTGGGCACATTTTGGACCTATTCCCATATTTCCGAGACTATTTTATGGAAGCATAGTGGACCTCTGGAGTAATTGATTTGTCTGTCCCATGTACCAAATTTTCTTGCCTAGGGCGAATAAAACATAACTCTTCAGTCTAGAAACAACACGACTAAAACAGTACTGAAAATATAGTTTCAAAACTCTGAGAACAGTCTTGGTAGTTATTTAGTCAAAATAAAACGAAAGAGTGAAATCCGTTATTGGAATTAAATATAATTGAAATACTCACAACTAACGATGACATGGGCTGTGGCAGAAATTTCACCCCATATATTTTTTGCCTTACACAAGTACGTCCCAGCTTGGTTTCGTTCAATATTCCGGAGTGTGAGATTAGGACTCTCGTCGGTTGTAGTTGTATTGTCCACACTTTTCATTGTCCAAACGAAAGATGGCCGAGGATTTCCTTCAATTCTACATTTTAGTGTGACATTCCCTCCTTCTAAAACTGTGACAGAATCATTGCTGACTACAACAAGATCTGGAAATGATACCATGGTGAATATGAACATTCAGTATTAAATTATGTGGCTCATTATTTTAAAGAGCCGGCCACTGCTAATGTTATTGTCAGTACAAAAGTTGGTTGCAAACGTCACTGACGATCAACGACTTGATATTTATATAACCGGCCTTTTTTAGCCCACCATCACCAGATGGTGGGCTGTTCAAATCACTTTTCGTCCGTGGTCCGTCGTCCGTCCGTCCGTCCGTCAGTCAGTCAGTCCGTCCGTCGTCCGTCCGTCCGTGAACAATTCTTGTTATCGCGGTTTCTCAGGAACTGCTTTATGGATCGTTCTCAAATTTGGTACACAGGTTCCCCTTGGGGTCTAGTTGTGCAAGATACCTTTTTTGGTCCGATTTGAAAATCCAATATGGCCACCAGGCAGCCATCTTGGATTTCCCCATGAAACCTTGTTATCGCGATTTCTCAGGAACTACTGTATGGATCTTTCTCAAATTTGGTACACAGGTTCCCCTTGGGGTCTAGTTGTGCAAGATACCTTTTTGATCCGATTCGAAAATCCAGTATGGCCACCGGGCATCCATCTTGGATTTCCCCATGAAATCTTGTTATCGCTATATCTCAGGAACTACTTCATGGATCTTTCTCAAATTTGGTACACAGGTTCCCCTTGGGGTCTAGTTGTGCAAGATACCTTTTCTGGTCCGATTTGAAAATCCAATATGGCCACCAGGCAGCCATATTGGATTTCCTCGTGAAAATTTATCGTCATTTCTCAGGAAGTACTGCATGGATCGTTCTCAAATTTGTTACACAGTTTCCCCTTGGGGTCTAGTTGTGCAAGACACCTTTTTTGGTCCGATTCGAAAATCCAATATGGCCACCAGGCAGCCATATTGGATTTCCTCGTGAAAATTTATCGTCATTTCTCAGGAAGTACTGCATGGATCGTTCTCAAATTTGTTACACAGGTTCCCCTTGGTGTCTAGTTGTGCAGGATATCTTTCCCGGTCCGATTTGAAAATCCGGTATGGCCACCAGGCAACCATCTTGGATTTTCCAATGAAACTTTATCGTCATTTCTCAGGAACTACTGCAAGGATCTTTCTCAAATTTGGTACACAGGTTCCCCTTAGGGTCTCGATATGCAAGATGCCTTTTTCGGTCCGAATCGAAAATCCAATATGGTCACCAGGCGGCCATCTTTGATTTTCCCATTTTGTTATCGTGATTTCTCAGGAACTACTGCATGGATCTTTGTTAAATTTGGTACACAGGTTCTTGTCTAGTTGTGCAAGATACCTTTTTCGGTCCGAATCGAAAATCCAATATGGCCACAAGGCGGCCATCTTGAATTTCTCCTTGAAACATTGTTATCGTGAATGCTCAGGAAATATTTCATGGAGCTTTCTGAAATTTGATACACAGGTCCCACATGGGGCCTAGTAGTGCAAGATACCTTTTTTAGTCCGATTCGAAAATCCAAGTTACGCTTCAAATTAATACGGTATTCTTGAGTTGTGACGTTGCATCACAAGAGTCGGATCAAACGGTGGGGCATATTCTATATATTGACTATAGAGAATATCCATACCTTCACCTTCCATATCAAGGAGTTCAAATAATTCGGAATTAAAATGTATTTCTTCAAATTTTAAATCAGTTTTCTTTAGTCCATGCAGTAGCAAGTGAACTGCTCCACCCTTTCGTCTGCCAGCGGGTCGGCTACATGAAGGGACGTCACTCTTGTGACTCAACGTCACAACTCGACAACTGTAGACTACTGCATGTTTCGATCCAAGGGAGATAACCAGGATTCAGGCACTTTTGAAGTTTCAACATTACTGCGCAGATCGGATCCCTTGTACCATCTTACTATTTTCGAGCATGGTATCTTAAAAGAGATATCTCAAACTAGCCCAGTAAACAGAACAGAATTAGCATTCGTTCCTAATTATGAAATCTTAAGTATGTTCCATAGCTCATGCCAAAGTGTCAAAGAGATTGGTCCTCGCTTCCAGTACCCAGTGATGACACGTGCAAAAAAAAAAAATCAAAAAAAAAATACTACAAAACAAAGGCGAAGGATCCTCCGTACATGTACTTTCACTTTCAGACTAACTTACTCATTTCCATTGTATTATAACAACCGACATAAGTACAGTTTCTAGAAATCTTGAAACTCCTGAAACTTAGAATATATCTTGGTGTTTTTCAGTGTCCCTTTTCCGATCTTTTTCGCTCAGATTCGAAATTCTGTAAACAAAATTACAAATCAATCGTTTTTTCTTAGTAACAATGGACAAAAAGATCCTCTAGTCATTAGCTTACAATTATCGGATAATGGTGGGCGCCAAGATCCTTCAGGATCTCCCGTTCTAAATAGAAGTCTTCTTTCTAGATTTTTAATAACTTCTAGCTTTTAGCTCTCCGCAGTGTGCTGCAGAGGACGCAGACCACTGTTTTTTATTCGGTGGGAGACCAGACTATGTTTGGGTCCAATAAATTATATTGATAATTTCATCAATTTATCGAATAAAGCGACGTGTTCAAGGTGATTGCTTATTTGCGAACCAAGAATTATACAATGGTAAGCAAATTACCTCAAATTGTACTAGGGAGGGAGAAATACGGTCGGAATATCAACCTGCGACGTCACAAGCCTTTTGTCGACAAAGCCGTCCTGTGTTCTTACATGTGTCACCAACGCATATTACCGATTACCGGTACTTATGTATTACAATACTCAAGACATTGCCCATTAGGGTTGCAAGCCAGAGGCGTGCAAACCTCTTATTATTAGGGGACCAGGTCCGGAGGACCTAGGTCCCCTATTGAAATTGTTCGGATTCACTATTATTAGGGTTGCAAGCCAGAGGCGTGCAAACCTCTTATTATTGGTATTGTTCTTATTAGGGTTGCAAGCCAGAGGCTGCAAACCTCTTATTATTGGTATTGTTCTTATTATTATTTTTCCGCCGTATTTTGTACGCGCATTTTCTTGGCCGCTATTTAACCGATGAAGTCGAAACTTCTCACATATATTGGGGAATGGGAGATCTAATGCATATCAAAAGAAGAAGCCGATTGGTCAAAAGCCCCGGCGGCCATCTTGGATTTACCCTCCAAAAAAATATTTCTTCCAAGATCTTCTTCTCTGGAACCACTGGACCGATTGCCTCGAAACTTGGCACACATGTTCGATGGATCTGGGGCTCTCAAAATCCTATTTGAAATTTTGCTCCGTGAAATAAAATGGCCGCCATTGACCAATCAAAATTGTCAGATTTTCAAATGACAGATCTAGACGGGGAAAGTGGCTACATATATGCATTACTATATGGCGATCACGAATATGCAAAAATTTTGGTCCTGGGTCACGTGGTTTGGCCGCCATCTTGAATTTTGCCAGAAACGGAACACATTTTGTTGAGCCTATATCTCTGGAACTACGAGAGGTACAGCCTTACAGTTTGTTGCATTATGTTGTCCAGGAGCAGCTCTTTCGGAAATATATCAACCGTTTTCACCTATCTTCAATAGTTTTCCCGTTATTCTTCATTGTAAGTCACCAAATTTGTCAATTATCGGATTTTCATGTAATGGATTTCCATGGAGAAAGTTACTATATTTATGTTGTAGGACACACTGATGCTGCATATGGCAGATTCTAGTTGCCTGAGCCTACTAGATCTAATGAATACCCAAAGAAGAAGCCGATTGGTCAAATGCTTTGGCAGCCATCTTGGATTTACCCTAAACCTTTCAAGATCTTCTTCTCTGGAACCGCTGGGTCGATTGACTTGAAACTTGGTACACATGATCTATGGATCTGGGGCTCTCAAAAGACGGTGCTGCGTGAAACAAAATGGCCGCCATTGACCAATCAAAATTGTCGGTTTTAGATGACGTCTCTATAACGAATATTATGGATTAAGAATACTGATCAGCGATACGGATTTGATATTTTGGAACATCATGATGTCTTGCCGGCATCATTGAAAATTGTTGACCGCTTCTCTCTTGCAGGAAACAAGCCTATGTTTATGTATACTTTTGTCTTTTGAATTTGGTGCTAATACTGTTATATGGAAATGGAATAGGTCTTTGGATTATGGACGCGGATATTCTCTAATGGACGACGGCTGGATTATGAATGACGGACTAGACGCTTGTAATTACAAATAACAGATTTGGACTGGGAAAGAGGCTACATATATGCATTGTGATATGGCGATCACGAATATGCAAAAGTTTTGGTCCTGGGTCACGTGGTTTGGCCGCCATCTTGAATTTTATCAGAAACTGAACACATCTTTAAGGGACTATAACTCTGGAACTATAGGTGGTACAGCCTTGCAGTTTGTTGCATTATATTGTCCAGGAGGAGCTCTTTCGGAAGTATGCCAACCATTTCAACGTAGCTTCAATAGTATCCCCGCTATTCTCAGATGTAAATCACCCAAATTTGCGAATTGACAGATTGTTCTTCAGTGGTCACTATCTAGGTTAGATCTAAAAGGAATAAATAACGTTTTGCCAAATCGGCTTCCAGGTCTAAAACTACTGCTGTTGGTTCATTGCCTGCGATATGTGCTTGCAACCCGAGGATTGCCGCTCGCGGCTATATTTATTATTATTATTTTTCCGCCGGATTTTGTCCGGCCATTTCCTGGTCTGCCGTTTAACCGATGAAGTCGAAACTTCACACAGATATTGGGGAGAGGGAGATCTAATGCATATCAAAAGAAGAAGCGGATTGGTCAAAAGCCCCGTCGGCCATCTTGGATTTACTCTCCAAAAAAATATTATTTCAAAGATCTTCTTCTCTAGAACCACTTGGTCGATCGACTCGAAACTTGGTACACATGTTCGATGGATCTGGGGCTCGCAAAAGCTTATTTGAAATTTAGCTCCGTAAAACAAAATGGCCGCCATTGACCAATCAAAATTGTCGGATTTTCAAATAACATATTTGGACGGGAAAAGTGACTACAAAAATTTTGCTCCTAGGGCACGTGGTTTGGCCGCCATCTTGAATTTTGTCAAAAAGAGCGCGTATCTTGTACAGGCTATAACTCAAGTACTATGGGAGGTACAGCCATGCAGTTTGTTGCATTAGATTGTCCGGCAATATGTCAACCATTTCAACGTAGCTTCAATAGCTTTCTCGCAATTCTCAGATGAAAAGCACCCAAATTTGTGAATTGACGGATTGTGTATGTTCGATATAAAATGAAACAAATGACGTTTCGCCAAATGGGGTGGCTTCCTGGTCTAAAACTAATACTGTTGGTTCGTTGGTTGCCATGGGTGCTTGCAACCCGAGGATTGCAACTCGTTGCTATATTTATTATTATTATTCTCACCGTTTTTGTCTCAGCCATATCTCCAGAACGGCTTGGTCCACAAGCTTGAAACTTTGTGAGTTGATAGTAGACCATGTAGTGATGTGCATATTACAAGCGGGTTCTGATTGGTGAACCCGTATGGCGGCCATCTTGGAAAATGTTCAAATCCTTCAAAGCTCTTCTCCTCTCGAACCACTGAACCAAATGACTTGAAACTTGGCATGCACAATCTAGGGGTCGGGGTCTTCAATTCCTCTGAACGGTTTCTTGCCGCGATATCAAATATGGCCGCCATAGCCGTTCAAATATATCCCGTATGGCGGCCATTTTGGAAAATGTTCAAAACTTCAAAGATCTTCTCCTCTCGAACCACTGAACCGATTGACTTGAAACTTGGCACGCACAATCTAGGGGTCGGGGTTTTCAATTCTTCTGAACGGTTTGTTGCCACGATATCAAATATGGCCGCCATAGTCGTTCAAATATACCCCGTATGGCGGCCATCTTGGAAAATGTTCAAAAACTTCACAGATCTTCTCGTCCCGAACCACTGAAGCGATCGACTTGAAACCTGGCATGCACAATCTAGGGGTCGGGGTCTTCAATTCTTCTGAACAGTTTCTTGCCGCGATACCAAATATGGCCGCCATAGCCGTTCAAATATAGGTCAAATTACAAACCTCAGATTTTCATTCCAGTCACATCTCCAGAACGGCTTGGTCTACAAGCTTGAACCTTTGTCGGTTGATAGTAGACCTACTAGTGATCTGCATATTACAATATGTTCTCAGACATCGTGGGAATGAAAAATGATGTGCCGCTGTTGCCAAATGTCATAAAACGCCATAAAAATGCAATTATGGCAATAGAAATGATTGCAATTCATGTACAACGACGCCAAGTTATCCTATTCCTTTATACACAGTAATGATGTGCTGGCGTATAAGACGACACAGACTTCTCCCAATAGTTTATACAGTGTAGCGATATGATAGCTGATAATGTGATACCAAATGTGTACTTGGCAATGAAAAGGACAAGACGTACAGAATACCGGCGTTATCAGATAGGAGTACCAGTGGCCAATGAAACTTACCTAATTTACATAAACCAACTGAAGGTGTCCAGGCAATGAAGGCGCATTTCAAATGACCCTGTGTCGAAAACAAAGACAGCTGGAAGGACGGATATTTCGGCAACGATTTGGTGTAAGACTCACGAAATATAATTGACCAAGGATCTGCTGCAAGTTGTATTGTCAGTCTTTTGTCCAGGATATTACCTTTTCAATGGGAGGTCTTACACCAAAGCCTTGCCGATATTTCACCGCAGTGCTGTTCAGGCTTAGCCCTAAGGAGTGTGCGGATATACAACGAACTTACTCTTGTACATCGATAGCTCATGTCTACAGACACGTGGGTAGCAATATACCGGATAAATTTCATCACTTTAAGCTCTGCTTTTCCACTACCTGAGACCAAAATTCATTCAAAACAGCTCCTATCATGCAACAAATTAACTGGTAAATGACGCAAATCTAGTAATTGCTTGTTTATTGCGGATACTTTTCAGGATGGCAGTGGATTGATGAATTCATCATCGGAAGGTCACTCCTTTCTTCTACTGGAATGCTACCGTGAATTATGAAAATAAATCACCAATCATTCTAAATAGTCTTCAAAGAGCTCAGGTCACGTCACAAATCTATCAGAAGATACAACCATGGTACTAAATGGTTGTTTGGTGCTAATATTTTTCAGGATGGCATTGGATTGTTAAATTCGTGATCGGATATCTTCTGCTTCCGTTATCTGAAATTTCCCATTTGAAATGCCCGTATGTCTGTCACAGCTGAAATGTGCCTATGTTTGTGTGTCACAGTTTACATGGCGGTGGAAAGAGAGAACTAGCGAGGGAGAGAGACATGGAGTTTTCACTAATGAGATCACTTGGGTCAGGTTTTCGCCCCAGAGTAGAAATTGTGCCGACTGGTCGCGTGCGCAGAGTAGTATAGAAAGGACAGCTCGGGTCGTACATGCGCAAAACTAGTATAGAAAGGGGACCTTGGGTCGTACATGTGTGGTGCGGGATAGGGAGAACCAGTGGGTAAGAGACACGGCGGTTTCATTAACCGAAATTGATTGGACCAGGCATTCGCCCAAGTGTGGAATCAACCGACTGCGCATGCGCGGGATTGAATGCGCGTGCGCTCCATGTAAGCAATCGGATACGGAGAACCAGTGGGGCGAGAGGCATAGGGTTGAACCGGGCATTTGTCCTAGAGTATAATGTGTCGACTGCACATGTGTGAAGTAGAGAGTGCGTGTGCACCAGATGTAGAGCGTGATAGTTAGAACCCATGGGAGAGACGTTATGTCCCATGCTAACCTGGTCCCCGGTAGCTACTGCTCTGCAGTTCCAATTGGTATTGTTCTTATTTTCCGCCGGATTTTGTCCGGCCATTTTCTGGTCCGCTGTTTAACCGATGAAGTCGAAACTTCACACAGATATTGGCGAGTGGGAGATCTAATGCATATCAAAAGAAGAAGCCGATTGGTCAAAAGCCCCGGTGGCCATCTTGGATTTATCCTAAAACCTTTCAAGATCTTCTCTGGAACCACTGGAGCAATTCCCTTGAAACTTGGCACACATGTTCGATGAATCAGGGTCTTCCAAATGACCATTTGAAATTTTGCTCCGTAAAAGAAAATGGCCGCCATTGACCAATCAAATTTGTCGGATTTTCAAATAACGGATTTGGACGGAGAAAGTGACTACATATATGCATTGCCACATGACGATCACGAATATGTAAAAATTTTGCTCCTACGTCACGTGGTTTGTTCGCCATGTTGAATTTTGTCAGAAACTGAACACAACTTGTAGGGGCTATAACTCGGAAACTGTAGGTGGTACTGCTTTGCAGTTTGTTGCATTATATTGTCCAGGAGAAGCTAATTCGGAAGTATGTCAACCATTTCAACATAGCTTCAATAGTTTTCTCGCAATTCTCAGATGAAAATCACCAAAATTTGTGAATTGACGGATTGTGTATGTTCGATCTAAAACGAAGCAAATGACATTTTTCCAAATAGGGTGGTTTCCTGGTTTAAAACTAATGCTGTTGGTTCATTGGTTGCGATGGGTGCTGGCAACCCGAGGATTGCAACTCGTTGCTATATTTACTTTTGTACTTACATAAAACATTCAGGATGGTCTTGAAAGTGTCTTGCCAAACGACGTGACCACCTAGAGTATAGAAGGCCTTACACTCCACCCTGGAATTGTTATCCATGTTCCCAACAGGAATGTTAAATATCCCAGATGTCGAATTCCAGTTTTGCGATCTACCTTTCATCTCCAAGGAGAAAAACGTTGGGGGACATGTACCATTGCTGACGAATACCAAGGTTGCGTTTTTGCTCGCATTAACATTAATATACATCACTGTTCCACGTTGATAGGCCTGAAGTAGGCTCAGTCGAACCCCAGCCTCTGTAAAGTGAAATGAAGGATATATAATTTTGGCGGAGTGCTTTATGACATCATGCTGACTGAAGGCAATGTAGTAATCGTGATCAGATAGGATGTGCTAAAATACTGTAAGAGATAATAAGGTAAAGTCGCAATCCTGAAGCCAGTCTGAAGGGGCTACTGAGTGAATGCAAATGGGATGGATTGATTTACTGTGAATACATCGAATGATGAAGTGCCAAATGGAAGGAATCGGCTGAAAGAATTTTAGGAATATCTCTTTGTGCCTTTACTCACCTATGAATTTGATGTTGTATTCAGCATTCTTATCTGGGGCACAACAGATGAACAAACCTTCATCTCTGGGAAATGTCAGACTGTCTATTTTGAGTGACGCGTCATCAACTATCGAAACAAAAGCATCTTTCCATGGACTCTTCCCTCTGGGGCGTTTTATTCCTTCATATCCCTCACTTATTATAAGCGATTTTCCCTCAGCAGAGCATGAGTGACTTCCCACATGTTCGTCACATTTGTACCAATTCACATCTACGCCAGTTCTATGGCACGGAAGAACCAGAGTTTCACCTTGACATTTGGTTATGGTCGTTCGTAGTGGGGTACCCCGTACCCAACATATTACAAACAAGATTAGGTATCCTGGAATAATTATGGAAAGATTATCTGCAATATAGTGAACTTATCATCGGGATCAAATACATGTAACATAGTCGTGTACATGAGCGCAATGCTTGCTACTCCCAATAGTCGTTACGCATAGCTGAATACCACGTAAATAAAATTACCACGTTGCAATAAAATAGGTGTGTATCAAAGTATCATCTTGAAACATTATTTAACAAACCAATCGAGATAGTTGCATTGTGCTGAATTGGTTGATTGACAATGATATAAGGGAAATATTTGGCTTACACATGCATAAAAAGTTGAAGGTAACTTCCTCTATGCAACAGTCATGTTGAAGTATTACTCGAAAAAGGTTATTCAATAATTCATCTCCCAACACGTGTTACATGACAACCAAGCTGTAACTAACCAGCTCATAGCCATTTAGCCATACAACCAATATAGAAGTGTCCATAATGAGCCATGTTCGTGTGACCTGCTGGCCGATCTACCTCATCATAAAACATTGGGTTAATAGCTTTCAGACAAAGCAAAATTGACTGTTCGTGATCTACTCGGGCGGGGCATAAATGCAAATGTTTTAATGTTTGAATCCGGAAAGCGGTATCAAATTCTTTCAAATTGATTGCGCGCGTACAAATTGTGGATTATATGTTCCCAGTGCACAACCTAGAAAAGTTCACATATACGTCAAAGCCATAATTGAGACTAAACTTACCAAATATAAGGTGCATCGTCAGTAGCATTTCCACACCAGGGTTATTATAACCAATATTGCGTTACCGGTACAACTGCCAGCAATTTGATTTCCTGGTTAATATGCAGTATTTTACTTATCTAGTTCGTCCACGTCAACTAATTGCACGTTAGTATCAATTTCCTTGTCATTGAAATACGTAGTGTTTGTCCCTGGAATTCGCTTCAACTGAAACTGAGGAAATAGCTATTCAAATTTCTCTGAAATTATCTCTGTCAGTCTATGTGTACAGATGTGTAAACTGTAATCATGTTAATTTTACCGTATTGACTGAGTCAACATCACAAGTTGTACGTACGAACAGGCTCTTGCACTGCCCAAGGGTATGCCTTAGTAAATCAAATATAATGCAATATAATCGATTGAATATTTACCAGTAGTCATGTAGGTGATAGCCTCATGTGTGATACCCTGGACAGATTTGCCAAATTCCAAGAAATAAACAATAAATACATATTTACACCAGTTATCAACACCCTACTGAATCGACAAGTATGATTATAGGTGAATGCACCAGTCCATTTGTCATCCTACCATGAACTGTATATTGGGTCACTTCACATTGAAGCCGCATAACAGCTGCAATATTATAATGAGGCAACATATGATTATATATCAGATATGTCGACAGTCCATGGTAGCTACCATTTGTCTTGGCGAATCCATTTGGCGAATCATTGGATCAGACGATGTGCTCTCTGTGCATCATTCACAAGTGCAAGTTGACCTACCATGGACTGTCGATCGGTCCGATGATGATACCATGGACTGTCGTAATATCAGACAGACAGAGAATAAACTATTAATGGTTCATATTCCTCTTAAACACACACAAGTGGAAGGA
>JAVTVY010001841.1:0-33690 GCA_036873755.1 Hanleya hanleyi | reverse complement strand
GGAATCAGGATAGGGGTTAGGGTCAGGTTCATTTCAGCTATCAAAATGAAATAAGTCGAGTGTCAAAGTAGTGTTAGGGAGGAATGTATGTGAAGTCCGCTGTCAAAGTGGGGTTAGGGAGGAATCAGGATGACACTTCGGGTTAGGTACGTTTCGTAACTATCATGTTGAGAAAGGTACGTGAAGTCAAGAGTCAAAGTGGAGTTAGGAAGGAATGTACGTGAAGTTGAGTGTCAAAGTGGTGTTAGGGAGGAATGTACGTGAAGTCGAGTGTCAAAGCAGGGTTAGGGAGGGTTGTATGTGAAGACGAATGTCAAATCGGGGTTAGGGAGGAATGTACGTGTAGCCGAGTGTCAAAGCGGTGTTAGGGAGGACTGTACGTGAAGTCGAGTGTCAAAGCGGGTTAAGGACTTAGGGTTAGGTAACTTTCATAACTATCAAGTTCAGGTTTGTTTCAGCTATGAAAAAAATTATTTCTCCACCAAAGTCTGTAGTTTGTCAAATCGGGGTTAGGGAGGAATATACATGAATTCGAGTGTCAAAGCGGTGTTAGGGACAAATGTACGTGAAGTTGAGTGTCAAAGCGGTGTTATGGAGGAATGTACGTGAAGTCGAGTATCAAAGCAGGGTTAGGGAGGGTTGTATGTGAAGACGAGTGTCAAAGTGGTGTTAGGGAGGAATGTACGAATAGCCGAGTGTCAAAGCGGTGTTAGGGAGGAATGTATATGAAGTCGAGTGTCAAAGCGGGTTTAGGACTTAGGGTTAGGTAACTTTCATACTATCAAGTTCAGGTTCGTTTCAGCTATAAAAAACTTATTTCTCCACCGAACTCTGTAGTTTGTCAAATCGGGGTTAGGGAGGAATGTATGTGAATCCGAGTGTCAAAGCGGTGTTAGGGAGGAATGTATATGAAGTTGACTGTCAAAGTCGTGTTAGGGATGAATGTATGGGAAGTTGAATGTCAAAGCGGTGTTAGGGACAGATGTACGTGAAGTCGAGTGTCAAAGCGGGTTTAGGACTTCGGGTTAGGTAACTTTCATACTATCAAGTTCAGGTTCGTTTCAGCTATAAAAAATATATTTCTCCACCAAAGTCTGTAGTTTGTCTAGTCGGGGTTAGGGAGGTATGTATGTGAATTCGAGTGTCAAAGCGGAGTTGGGGACAAATGTACTTGAAGTGGAGTGTCAAAGTGGTGTTAGGGAGGAATGTACGTGAAGTCGAGTGTCAAAGCAGGGTTAGGGAGGGCAAATAGTTTGACAGACTGACGCCCTGGCAGGAGAATAGTCTTGCTCCCCCACATGTGTCGTTTTAACACTGTCGTCTTACAAGGAAAAATGGTCCGCATAATATTTTCAACAATAGCTGTTACATGTACATGTTTCAATGAAAAGTGTCTTCTTTAGAAAAATTCATATACAAGTACATGCATGATTTCCCACAGGGAGACCTCCACCAATCAGGAAGATCGGTATATAACAACACTAAACATTGCTGTCACATGATTTAATCAAACTGTCATTTTCAGAGTGTCGCTGTAGAAAATATACATATCTTATGAAGTGTCGTTTTTAACACTGTCGTCTTGGAAGTGAGAATAGACCTGATAACATTCCCAACCCTCACTTTTAACAGTTCAATGAAACTGTCGTTTTTACAGTGTCGCTGTAGAAAGTTTGATCAACTGTATATAATAACACAGACCATTGCTGTCACATGATTTAATCAAAGTGTCGTTTTCAGAGTGTCGCTGTAGAAAATATACATATCTTATGAAGTGTCGTTTTAACACTGTCGTCATACAAGTGACAAATGCCCCTGGTAATATTTTCAACCATGCTTACAATATATAATTCAATGAAAGTGTTGTTTTAGTGTGTCGCTGTAGAAAATATACATATCTTATGAAGTGTCGTTTTAACACTGTCGTCATACAAGTGACAATGCCCCTGGTAATATTTTCAACCATGCTTACAGTATATAATTCAATGAAAGTGTCGTTTTTAGTGTGTCGCTGTAGAAAATATACATATCTTATGAAGTGTCGTTTCCCAGACTGTCGCTCTGGCAGGAGAATATTCCTGCTCCCTCATATATGTCGTTTTAACACTGTCGTCTTGGAAGTGAGAATAGACCTGGTAATATTTTCAACCATACTTACAATATTTAATTCAATGAAAGTGTTGTTTTCATAGTGTCGCTGTAGAAAATATATATATCTTATGAAGTGTCGTTTCCCAGACTGTCGCTCTGGCAGGACAATAGTCCTGCTCCCAGACAGTGCCGTTTTAACACTGTCGTCTTACAAGGGACAATGGTCCACATAATATTTCCAATCATAGCTGTTGCATGTACATGTTTCAATGAAAAGTGTCATCTTTAGAAAAATTCACAAGTACATGTATCATTCACACAGGGAGACCTCCACCAGTCAGGAAGATCAGTATATAACACAGAGCATTGCTGTCACATGATTTAATCAAACTGTTGTTTCCAGTGTCTCGCTGTAGAAAATATACATATCTTATGAAGTGTCGTTTTAACACTGTCGTCATACAAGTGACAATGCCCCTGGTAATATTTTCAACCATGCTTACAACATATAATTCAATGAAAGTGTCGTTTTTAGTATGTCGCTGTAGAAAATATACATATCTTATGAAGTGTCGTTTTAACACTGTCGTCATACAAGTAACAATGCCCCTGGTAATATTTTCAACCATGCTTACAATATCTAATTCAATGAAAATGTCGTTTTTAGTGTGTCGCTGTAGAAAATATACATATCGTATGAAATGTCATTTCCCAGACTGTCGCTCTGGCAGGAGAATAGTTCTGCTCACCCATATGTGTCGTTTTAACACTGTCGTCTTAATAGGGAGAATGGTGCGATTAATATTTCCAACCATAGCTGTTACATGTACATGTTTCAATGAAAAGTCTCGTCTTTAGAAAAACCCACATACATGTACATGTATGATTTCACACAGGGAGACCTCAACCAATCAGGAAGATCGGTATATAACAACACAGGTATATAACAACACAGAGCATTGCTGTCACATGATTTAATCGAAGTGTCGTTTTCAGAGTGTCGCTGTAGAAAATATACATATCTTATGAAGTGTCATTTTAACACTGTCGTCTTGGAACTGAGAATAGACCGATAACATTTTCAACCCTCACTGTTAACGGTTCAATGAAACTGTCGTTTTTACAGTGTCGCTGTAGAAAGTTTGATCAACTGTATATAATAACACAGACCATTGCTGTCACATGATTTAATCAAAGTGTCGTTTTCAGAGTGTCGCTGTAGAAAATATACATATCTTATGAAGTGTCGTTTTAACACTGTCGTCATACAAGTAACAATGCCCCTGGTAATATTTTCAAACATGCTTACAATATATAATTCAATGAAAGTGTCGTTTTTAGTGTGTCGCTGTAGGAAATATACATATCTTATGAAGTGTCGTTTTAACACTGTCGTCGTACAAGTGACAATGCCCCTGGTAATATTTTCAACCATGCGTACAATATATAACTCAATGAAAGTGTCGTTTTTAGTGTGTCGCTGTAGAAAATATACATATCTTATGAAGTGTCGTTTTAACACTGTCGTCTTACAAGGGACAATGGACCTGATAATATTTCCAACCATAGCTGTTACATGTACATGTTTCAATATAATGTATGATCCCACGCAGGGAGACCTGGAGCCACCAGTCACGAAAATCCACTGTATATAATAACACAGAGAATTCTCGTGCACCCTTACATGGAGTAACAACCGTAATATAGCAATGGTACCATAGTGGTCACCGAGCAAACATCACTGGTTGTGGGTCAGCTCTACAGCTATGCAGAAAGAGAGAGAGAGAGAATTAAATAACGTCGTGTTCAGCAATATTTCAGCTATATAGCGACGATCAAACTAAATTCTAAGTAATCAAGTTAATAACTAATCCAACACATTAAAACTTATGCAACAAACCGATTTCTCTCAAATGACCTAAGATACAGTCCAAAGTAGCTGCTCGATAAAAGGTCTGATAGACATGATCACTGCTACATGTATGGTACCATACCACTTCACTATGATACCACTCACAAACCACTATGGAACCATACCACTCAGCTACATGTATGGCACACACATTTTCACTGGTGTGGAATTTCAGTGTGAAGTGTATAATTTGCTTGGAAAAAAAGCTGGCTTCCACTTTAAAAAGTGTATTACTGGTGTATGAAAGCTTTATAAAGATTACACTATACTCAAAACTTACGAATGAAGGCATGATTCAGGCAAAGATCATGGTAGATCTGATTGTATGATTGGGCATGTGCATATTACTGGTGGTCCAGTGCTCCAAATGACACGGTGACCTGTTCACACATAGACTGGTCATATCCCAAAATAGTCCAGTCTCACCCAGACACTGGAGAAAGTAATCCTCAAAACTGTATACCCCAGGCAATATCTGCTCCATATCCCTACATTTAGTTCACAATTTTGCCCCATCTCTTAGCATGCTCAGTTCATTGTATAATTAGCTTATATTTACAAGCATATACATGAACACTTAATGTGGAAGTGACCCAAATTTTGGAATGAACAAATTCAATGATTGGATGATTGGAACAGGAAAGACATCACGATGAAAACTGGAAATGACATGGTTATCTGGATGTGTTATTATTGTTTTCCAGAGTAAGGACAGACTGTGGTCACGAGTTGATAACTCACGTAGACAAACAATATAATATATACAGAGAAAGTGAAATGTCATCTGCCAGACTGTAAACCCTGCAGGCATATATATATTGTATTGGTGATAAACACCATGCAACTTAGAATTTTTCCTCCTCAGCAATGAGCCATAGGTATTCCACGTTACATGACAAGTGTAGCGCGACATAGCCATAGGTAAATGTATTCTACGTTATATGACGAGTGTAGCGGGGCATGTTTTACTGATACCACATTATACCATACTGCATGTACAACTTAATTTCCGGTGATCAAAAGCCTTTGCCTCTATGTGAATCAGATATATTTCATCCCCACTGTTGTTTTGTAATATCATGTCGCTATTCGTAGACAGATGTTTCAGTTTTGACATCTGATGTTTAGTTTCAGCCAGATATCAAAGGAAGTTTGAGTAATTAACTCTTTCCCCCATATAAGCGGGTTTTGACGGCTTGTGTCGATCCCCATGTAAGCGTGTTTTGACGGATGTTCGCCTAACCCATGAAGACGGATTTTGACGTGTCACTGAGTTCCCATGTGATGGATTACTTTGCAATTTTTTCGCGTTTACTTTGAGTACAACATAATTAAAACTATACATTTTCAGAAAGCCAAAATTTAAATAAATCTGACTTGTATACGGTTGGTTTGTTTTGTAATACGGGTAAAATGAAATCAGGAGAGGAAGAAAAATAATTGACGGAAAATGCGCGATTCAACACCAAATGAGTTTGGTATGCTCTAAGATAAATGCTCGAAAAATAGTAAAATCTGCTTCCAAATTCCTGAATATTCGTAATGCGAGCATAAACTACCAAAGTATCTAACCTTGATGACTAGCTCGTCAAATCTGCCCATCTGAGTTTATTTTACATATTTTCCCACGACTTGTTGTCTTCGCCGTAAATGTCTTATCCGCCATTCTTTCCCAGCCGGTCTTTTGTCCGACAGTGACCATAGCGACTGCGTCACCACGTGACCTCTTCCTCCAATGACAGGGGCAGATACAGCTTTTTAATTTGGGCGCCCTTTTAGTTTTGGCAAGCGCAGCGAGGCGAAAAAACTTTGGCCGGGGGTCTGGGGGCCCGCCTAGGGCCCCTGCCGCTAGACGTTCTCAGATGCTCTAAAACTCATCAGGTCTACGCATTTCCAGACAATAAATTTCCATATGAGATTATGTCAATTTTTATAGAAAAATTGTCAAAAATGTTATATTACATCTCAATTTTCATGAGAAAAAAATGTTATATTATCATTTTCATGAGAAAATGAGTCTTTTTTTTGCAGATTTAGACTTTTGAGAAGATATTCTATGAATTCCGTGAGATTTCTAAACTCTTCCGTAAGACCGGGAGGTTAGTCCATATTTCTTGATAATCACGGAAATTCCGCGAGACTTGGCCAATGGCAACTGAAAACCTGGCGATCTCTGCACTGGTGACATATACCAAGGGGAGACAACTCCCAAAGAACATGACTTAGAAACATGAAATTACCAGGATTGGTCCGTGGACGTTTCTGAATAAAACAGCCTTTTCCCCCGCCCGTTGTCTTCACAAGCTCAGCAGTTCTCTTCTGACTGTGGGCACAGCTGGCGCTTTTCGGATTATGAGAACTCCCGGTTGTCGGTGGCCGACCACGAGGCATTTTCGTATTTCTATACGGGAAGTAGATCGATGTCTGCTCGAATCAACCTCGCCACCAGGGGTCACTGCGCAAACACCTTGTCCCACGCGGCCCGCAAGACGATAACTTCCGGCTAGCGTTCAGCGTAGTTAAAGTTATCATTTCCCTATCAAGTTATCAAGTGAAGTTCATATGAATCGGGTTGCTATCATGGCGGCTCGCATTGGTAATTTACGTCTTGATTTCGCCGCTTCATTTTTGAAGTGACAAACGCAAACGTGAGTAAACCATCTCAAAATTAAATACAAAACGTAAATTTGCTGCATAATAAACCAAAATACCTGAATTTTTTCGTCGTAATTTGGGCGTTTTTCGTTTCTTAATTTGGGCGTTCTTAGACCTCGTTTATTTTGGGCGCCGTATAACGGTATAAAATAAGGCCTGTATCTGCCCCTGAATGACGCCGGCCCTCGCTCAACCTTGGCCAATCAGTGAGCTGTCTTTTTTCACCTTACGAATATTTATATCGTTGTCATTCTGCTTCCGGGAAGTATATGAGACTTTTTCAGTTTTATCTCGTTCAAAACCTGCCATATCGTTATGTCTCTGTCAAAGCCCGAATCTAGGGAGAATTAGCTTTACAATGGTATAGAATAACATAGGAATTGCAGCGAAACAACAACAACAGAACGCTGCAAAACGTGACTAAAATGCGACAATTTCTTCGCCTTTTTCGTGATTTCCAACAGACGGAAAGCAGACACAACACATTTTCTCGCAAGATTACTAATTTTTAGAATAAATGTTGCTGATATTGGTATAAAACGTGAACAAATTACGTAGAATGGGTCTGTGGAAGACCATTGGTAAATATTTCTCCACATGACATGGGACATAAAACGGGATATTTTACATCGCGGGAGAAGTATGAAAATTGAAATGTCTCCATGGGTTAAAGACCTACGCCATTACAAATCTATTATGGGTCAGAGAGAGAAAATTCCCCACAAGTCAAAGGGGGAAAGAGTTAACCAAGTCGGTGACTCACAAGGATAAGATATCATGATATTTCTTTTGATGAAAAAAAAAAAAAAATTAAAAGTTTTAATCAGAAAATGATATCATTAGCTTAACACAGTCAGTCTTTCGTGCAAGGTTCTGTTGTGCATGCTTTTGTATTACTGAAAAGCCATCCTTGTTGTACAGAGAAACTCTTGTCATGCTTACAGGACAGATGAACCCTCTCTAAAACAAGGCTTATAGGCATGAAATTAAATGGTTGATTTCCCTCATTTGTTTTCTGAAATAGCCAGGTTGTACATGGCAATGCATACTAAGGCAACTTCGATAACGATAACTAAAAATTTGATCATTTAAAAATGAATTTGAGCCAATTCAGAAATATAATTGGCCTACATTTCTCTCTGACTGTTCGTTCAAAACTACTCACAAATGGATTGCTGTACAAGATGTTTGTTTATTTAATTGGGTTGAGAAGTGATATAAAACTCAACTAATGTACATGGTAATCTCTAATAATTCAATCCCCCTGTCAAAATTCAATCACACCCGAATCGGCTGTTCTAATAAATTTGATCACCGTTTAAAATGATTGAATTAACAAAGAAATAATGCATTTATATGCATGATTTTGTGTCATTTTTTCAACTTGCTGTTCTTATAAATTTGTTCACCCTCTGATTTTATAGCAGAAAATTTCAATTCCTGCGATTGAATTATTACAGGGATTATTTAATCCAGGGAATATTTAATCACATTATAAAGTTCCTGTGGCTTCTCAGCTAAATGAACCATACCCCAACCACCCCACTGAACAGATACATGTTCTAATTTATAGATGCTATGTACACTGATCAAATAGCCCATCTACATTGAAACTGACCCATTGACCTTTAGTGATAAATTTGGCAGATACTTGACTTTAAGTGGACTCCATGCTGTGAAATCACATCTACAACATTTCAAAGGTCACCTTAGGCTATTTTAAGGACTCACAAATCAGCACAGCTTGTCATCTGAGTGATTAGGTAACTGTCAGTTCCTTAAGGGGTAAAGATTGTACATGTACTTATCTGCACACCTCAAATACCAGTACAGTGAAACCTGTGAATAACAACACCTGCATAAACAGGACAACATCTAAATACTGTCATTATCCAGGCTAACCCGGATAACCCAGAACCCTGTCTAAACTGAAAGGGTCAACTGAAAAATTGACTGCAAGAATTCTTTGGACTGTTTGAAGAGCTGGGGAGATAATATTCATAATTTTAGCGAAGCATGCATTCATCCCTCATAGCAATGGCCACTTTTGTTCATCTTGGTCATAAACACATACAGAGCATACAGAGTGTTTTCTATAGAGATAAAAATATATATTTATAGATTTTGTTACACATTCTGCTTCATAAAATCAATATCAGAAGTATTCAACTCATAGCCGAAATTGGGGAAAACAGTGAAAATATTACACATTTTACCTTAAAAAATTGCCGCTACCGGACAGAATCTGGTCACAATTTCAGACATCTTCGACACTTCCGTCATTCAATGGTGACAAGTTATATGCTGTTTTATATCATATCCTATGTCTTCTAATTATTCAGACGGCAAAACTCAACTTTGAGCTACTGTGGAGAGGAAGTCTGCAAACATTCTACAAATTTCACCTGCTATCTTTTTAGTTCTTGAGATAAAAACATATCCATGCCACTGAATTTAGCCTCAGAAAAGATGGATTTTTTCTGCTTCCAAGTCTAAAAATGCTGTTCGAAAAATTAGAAGAAATAGGGTATCGTACTTGATTTGTGGAGAACTTACTTGTGCTTTAATTTGCTTAAATGTAAACACTTTATTTAATGAAAGTACTATTGTCTGGAACAGTAATGGATGTGCAATATCGATTCGTTGCTTCAGGATAGTGTACATCTATTTCGATTTTCGGGAGTTTCCGAATTGTCACCGTAAGAGTTATTTGCCCCTGCACGCTAGTGGGCACTCGAGTCAGGGAAGACAAAATATGTACTCAATAACATGAAAAGAGATAGGGTACAATAAGCCTTTTCGCGGTTACAAGAATCGGGAGTGATCTAGAGTTCGCTGTGTGAAATGAGTTACCTGTATCTCTTTATTCAGCATTACAAAGGCATGAAAACAAATACAGTTTGCCATACACTGTTTACCTCTGGACATCGCAGAGAATATTTGAGCTCCTTGATGAAAGCTACCATGAACAATCTTTGTGCTGCTAATTATATGGGCAGGAGGCCCAGGATTTGTTTCCACGTCATTTGCCATTGTTATGAGAGCCGGCAAATAATACCTACATACAAACAATTGCATAATCCATAAACTGGCAAAATAAGAACAGTTAGACCTGGAAGCTTCATCCTCACTATAAAACCTGTAGTTTACTGTGACCTTTGAAATTCAATGATGTGAAAAAGCATACACAATCAGAAGCATGAGTGCTGCTAGCTTTACCTGATTGCCTCGTAATCGTATGCAATGGATACCAATTTGTTGTATGTACTGGTCAATAGAAATCCCCATCGTTCTTAGAAATTTAATTTACATGTGCCTCACAAGTTAAATTTATAACTTTCGAGCGTGTTTTCAGCTCCAAATGTGCTCCACTCCAAAGTGTGCTCAACTCCAAGTGTGCTCAACTCCAAGTGTACGCACAACTCGATCGTACAAACCAGACCTATTAAATTCGGGCCAAATTCACAATCACGATTTAGTGAATTGGCACGGACAATTGGCAAATAGGCCAAGATACTTTGAAGCTAAATTAATTGCCAAATTATGCGACAAATATTTTCTCAATATCAGCACTGAAATGTAAATGTTGTTGTTGCTGAGAAAGGAATTCTGACAAAACGTTTTCCTTCAGCTCAAGTTGCAAGCGAATCCGATGATGGGCTGTAAACAACACAAACAATGATTCAGTTCAAGGACGTAAATACAGTATGGTCTGGTACTTGCCAATGAATCAAACCAAGTTTTTCCCCCACGTCGACGGTCGTCCACTTTACACGTCTGCTTATCATGACACGGGCAATGCTGACACTAAAATCCCGCCAGAAGGAAACCACCCTTGTACGAAAAACATTGTCCACTAATCCACGAGCAGTGTAAACAAAACAAGGTAAAAGATACGACTGGTGATACCGTTAAAATACAGGCCTTCGACTAATTCATCTAAATATACAAACGTTTTTGGTTGGTTTTATCCCTTCGGAGTTAAAAAATGTGAACTTGCGGATTTTCTTTCCTTTGACCGCATCACTCGTTGGCTGGCCTAATCACACTCATAAGCTGGCCAGATGGCTCTGCGCAGTTATTGGGTCAGGGGTCAGCCGGCTATAGTGCATGTACCAGTGTTGGCAAGCAGCAAAATTTGCTGTACGACAACAGAGTCTGGGAATAGGGCTTCACCCTGTTCCAGACAAAAATCACCCTCATCAAGAAACTCTGTGAAGGCTCGAGGTTCTTCCAATATTCTCCACATCCAATGAAAATACCGGATTCATTTTCAAAAATTTGAATTATCCAATCACATGTTTTGAATAAGAATCCATTCCACAATATCCCATATATATGAAAATGAACTAATTAGTATCTCAGGATTCAAAATTACCAAATAAGTCAAGTCACCTTTTTCCTTTAGTTTCCATATTTGAATATACATGTAGGCAGGGCATCAGATATCTGACAAACCTGGGGATGTCATGATGTGTGACTGCTATTTCAGAGAGTATCATCAGGATACATGTACGTATTGATGAAATATGGTAGATGGTACTTGTATACAAAGAGCGAATTTTCATAAAATTTTCACCAAAAAAAAAAAATGCCTCCAAATCTTTTATGTTCAATTCAATTATGTTGGATTGGACTGGATTTACTTTGGCACTCCACCCTCGTAGGATGAGCACTGGTCATGCAGACCGTTCTCCAACACCACCATCCAAATTTGACACTTGGACCCACAAATGACCTACCCTATTTCTTCTAGTATTTCGAAAAACAGAAAAAAAATATCTTTCAACTGAGGCTAAATACTGTGACATAGACATATTATTTATCCAAAGAACTGAAAAGATAGCTACTAAAATTTGTAGAAGGTTAGCAGAATTTCTCTCTGCACAGTGCGGATGCCTGAAGTTAAGTTTTTTTCTGTCTGAATAATTAGAAGAAATACAGTAACTGGTGACCAACACAAGCTATATTGTAAACAAAACAGAATTCCTAAGAATGAGAATATGTAGACCATCACTCAGACACAGTGGGACTGACATTGCCGGAGATATAGGTGTGATAAAAACCCACAAATTTCACAAGTTTTCCTGCTTCATATGACATGACCCTAGCAAGAGGCATTCCTGAGGCCATCCTTACAGCTAAATTTACAGCCTTAGTTTCAGGATACCCGCTGACTTTGTGATCACATCAGTATTTGGGGTATTATGGACAAAACTCGTGATCCCCTCCTCCCCCCCTCCCAACTTCACACTGGTCTGATCTACAACAAAACCCGTGCTCTGTCCGCAAATAGGATTCTCTCTCTCTCTTCCTATTATTAATTTAAAGATAATTCACTCAAATATGCTCACATGCAATGAGTGGAGTAATTCGCCATGTTGTCACTCAGTGGGGAATTAAGGTTTATGAATAAATTAAATTACACCGAAATGTGTCGCTCAGTATACATCAACGTACATCGTAACGAGTATACCTACATTCTATACATCAACCTACATGTACAACGTACATGTTCGGTACAAACAATGCAATAATTAGTCAACAAATTAAGGTTGATTACTCATAATTACGTTTTGGATATCTGGCAGGACAATATTAGCTAGTTTATAAGGCTATATCAATACATGTATAAACACAAGCTGAATGTTGTGATAATAATTTGATCAATATATAACATGTTTGAAATGACTTTCAAACTTGGGGTAGATTACAAGTATAATCAGCATACCTTCAAAATCACCCTTGAAATAGAAGATATTTGCTATCAAACCTGTGTAAAACTGACCATGCCTGGGACCAATTATAGTGTAAGTTATAACAGTTATTAAATTGGCTTACTTTGGAGCGCCAAAATACTTAATTACTGCACCCTGACCACATAGCAACCTTCTGTTGTGACTACACATTTTCGCGCGGACCCAAGCTGGGTGCCTTTATATGCTGGTGTTTTGATTTCACACTTCACTCGAGATCGTTTGTCTTGGACTGTACGTTGTTCTGAAACCTGTGTATTTCTAATGAGCTTACTAAAATATGCACGTATCCATGAAGTTGAACATTGTCTTGTTTACCTATGCAGAAGTTCGCTACTTGTATGTGTCCATGACAAACGTTCCTCCTTGGAAGTAAAGCCTCTTATCACAAAATCTTGACTTAGTGTTGGTAATTAAGGTTCAAAATACATGTACCTTAAATTAAAACATTGTCACTCAACATGATTTCAGTAGAGGTTGGACGGTTCACCCAGTATTCACAGGTTCAAGGTTTGGACTTTGAAGCCCAATCTAAAACATGGCATCAGACAGTCGTTCATAAGGGGTGTGTCCAGTTGCTACGAACAGGGGAGACAACTCTGAACAGATATTTCTAGCTCAAAATGGCGATATTACTGACAAAAAAGAGTTATTGCCTTCAGTAACGGAAGCCGACTACACCTTTGTGTCTCCAGGCCTTTTCAGATCTTGCTGGGTGAAATAGAGAATAGTGGTCCTAAAACATATGCAATTGTAACCCGCATTCGCCACGGAATGCGACGAAGATCTAACACTCCGGCGTATGTTGCCATCTTGTCTCGTCAAATGCGGATTGCTTTACATCAGTTACGATTGTGACCTATCTTTCGCGAAAGGTATTTACCTTTCGCGAAAGCTATGAAATGAATATGAAATAATCGTAAGTTATTATCAACCTTTCGCACATGCTTTTGCGAACCTTTCGCCAACGTTTCGCGAAAGATGCAACCAACGTTTCGCGAGCAGTGACCAGTTTAATCGTTGGGCATACTGTAAGTCTCTTGATGCATCGATGATGTATACCAAATTTTACATCGAGCATTTGAACGGTATCAGAGATAGAGATCATTAATGATTTTGCATAAATTAAAGATGGACGCCCATCCTTCCTGCCAATAGAGGAACTGATGTGGTTATTCATTCATGCAATTCTCTTCATACAACGATGCTGTATACCAAATTTCGTATAGAACACTTACGTGGTATCCAGGGGTTTTTCTAGCCGTTTTTTCATCGTGGTTACCACGATGAAAAAACAATATATATTGAGTTTTGCAGAAAAATTTCAAATTGAGTTTTGTTAAAAAAAATTGAGTTTTGCGATTTTTGCCGTTTGTGCGCGAAGCGCACAAAATTTTTGTTGAGTTTTCCCACAACATACCAGTTGTCAGTTGATAGGTTGTTTCGCATGACCCGCCCGCATCAATATTTTGGAAATAAATAATGCCGCATGTATTTTAATTATCAGCAGTTATTGTTCGTAAAAGAAATAAGTAAGCAAATCTAAGTAAAACGAATGAACCTTCACAGCGCGAGTCAATGCGAAGGCGACTGAAGAGCCGCCATCTTGGTTCACATTCTTGGGGAAAGCCGTATTTCAAAACGAGGCACAGTCCTTTTCTAGCGAGGATTCCCTTGTGTCAAGCACGTGGCAGTAAAGTTTTAACTCCGGCACTTTTGACGGTCGCGTACCAAAGCCATCGTGGTTTTAGTTTATGGATCAGTTGTTTACTCATCAACCAATTCATTTAACCATCCATTTATCTGATGAAACGCTTTTGAGCGAAGTGGTCGAGCGCTTCACGTCTTCACTCCCGACAACAACAACAACAACAACACAGACTGTCGACCAATACTCGTAGCTTGAGGACGACGGACATACAAAATTCGTCGCCGTGGACAGAAAATCCATATCTTCAATCAGTGTAAAAGAAATAAAAGAAGATTTCAATAAGAGGGGACTCCTGATGTTGAAAATTCGGGTAATAAATTCTGCAGTTATCTTTAATATTGATCACAAGTAAGAGTTTTTTCCCTTGATTTCTGTTTACACAATGTGTGTGCATTTGAGTTTTACTGTCTACCATAATTATTTACATAATGTTTCAATTAAAATAAAGCAAACTTAAAATGTCTCTTTAGAGAATAATTATTTCATAAATATTTTTTTCTGGCGATATTTATGAGAGATTTCAGAGTGTATAAATCTGTACAAAAGGAATGTTGCCAGGCTGTATATTCGATCACAGTCTTCTCTGTTAACGGTAAAAAATTTAGCTTCAATAATTAATAATTATAGCATCTAGCATGTATGTTTTACATGAGGTCATGCTAAACAACCTATGGTTTCTGAAGAAGTGTCGTAAACATATGACCAACCTCAGTTCTGTAATTGGTGCGATGAAAAAGTTGGAAAAATCGAGTTTCATCATTTTTTTGATGAAAAAGGCAAAAATATTGAGTATTGTAGATTTCTTTACGCGCCGTAGGCGCGAAAAAAAATTGAGTTTTCAAAATTTTGAAATTGAGTTTATGAACAATTTTGGGCTAGAATAACCCCTGGGTATCAGAGATATACATCATTAAAGATTTTGCATAAATTAAAGATGGCCACCAAGACTTCCACCCAAACAGATAAACCAGATCTGTCATTCATCAAAAGTCTCTTGATGCAACGAGGATGTGTACCAAATTTTACATGGAGCACTTGAACGGTATCAGAGATAGAGATCATTAACGATTTTGCCGTCCATCCTTCCCACCACTCAGAGGAACTGATGTGGTTACTCATTGCAAGTCTCTTGATACATCGATGCTGTATACCAAGTTTCATATAGAACACTTAAATGGTATCTGAGGTATATATCATTAAAGATTTTGCATAAATTAAAGATGGCCACCAAGGTTTCCACTGAATTCATTCCTTTGCAGTTTCTTGATACATCGATGATCTTTAGATACCAAGTTTCACACTGAACAGCGAAATGGTACCCGAGATACACAAGATTAATGGTTTCGCATAAATTAAAGATGGCCACCAAAATTTCCAACCAATCGGATCCAGATTCAATAGGGTTCCGAGTCACGAGCATATGGATGTGCACTGCAAGTTTGGTGTGCCAAGGGTAAGTAGTTCTAAAGATATCTTGGTAACGAGAAAGCTGTGATGGTTTTGCATCAATTAAAGATGGCCACCAAGTTTCCAACCAGTCGGGTCGAGATTCAATAGGGTTCTGGGTCATGAGCATATGGATGTGCACTGTAAGTTTGGTGTGCCTAGGGTAAATTGTTCTAAAGATATCTTGGTAACGAGAAAGCTGTGATGGTTTTGTATCAATTAAAGAAGGCCGCCAAAGTTTCCAACCAATCGGGTCGAGATTCAATAGGGTTCTGGGTCATGAGCATATGGATGTGCACTGCAAGTTTGGTGTGCCTAGGCAGGGCGTGAATTTACCATAAAACTTTGCCAGACCATCGGGCTGGTATATTTCATTATACAAAGCTGAAATTTTTTAATAACCAGCCAGACGGGCTGGTTAGCTAGCTTTAGAACTAAATTCAACCAGACAAGTTCTGAATTCACCAGCCATGGGCTGCCGGGCTTGTGGCAATTTCGAGCCCTGCTAGGCTAAGTCATTCTAAAGATATCTTGGTAGCAAGAAAGGTGTGAAGGACAGACGGACGGACGGACGGACGGACGTACATGACGACAAACAAATTGATGACTTTTAAGCTACAAATTAGTACAAATTAGTTTAGTGGTTGTGACAAAACTATGTACATGTAACATGTATTTTCTAGTAATGCGGTGAGGTCGTATTTTTGTGTTCTTCCCGGATTTCTAGATTATTCCCAGCTTAAAAACAGTAGTGTAGAGGTCAGCCATGTTGTTCATGTTATATTGTCATATTTGAAAAACACACTAATGAAAACAAAAGTACCCAACTAGTCAGCATTAACATGTAACCAGAAAAGTAAACAGAGAATTGTACTTGAGAGATATTTACAAGTACCTTTACCCCCATTTTGAACGCATTTGTTGAACAGGGCGTCATCTCCATATTTTCACCATATTACTGAAAACAGAGGGTCCAATTCCGATCTCCCATACGTTTAACTGAAAAAAATTAGGGCCGCATATCATTTTGAAATTAAGGATATTAGAGACCCGGAGATTCTTAGCCTGCCCCTGTTACTGATGCAGGAGATTCTTAGCTTGCCCCTGTTACTGATGCAGGAGATTCTTAGCCTGCCCCTGTTACTGATGCAGGAGATTCTTAGCCTGCCCCTGTTACTGATGCAGGAGATTCTTAGCCTGCCCCTGTTACTGATGCAGGAGATTCTTAGCCTGCCCCTGTTACTGATGCAGGAGATTCTTAGCCTGCCCCTGTTACTGATGCAGGAGAATAACCATATTAGATATGATACTCATAGAAAAAAACCCCATCCGTCTTGAATTTGAATTGAATGGAAAAATGTCCCATTTTGCTGGTACATGTACATGTATATCTGACAGTCTATTTTTTTTTTTTTTTTTTCCTCTCAACATACAAGTAACACTGAAATAATTAAACAAGACAAAAAGATGTGGCACTTTCTCGAAACTAAATTAACTTACCAGATTCTGTTAGCCAGCATCGGGGTCTGGGGGTTGATGTTGTAGGCCGGATAGCCTGGGTATGAAGCACACCCGCCGTAAAGGTAGTACTGTTGAACGCTGATGAGGGCAGGGGAAGGGGAGGCACACGGTGACATTGGTGCGGAGGGGGGCGGGGAAGCACGGGAACCTCCGCTACCACCACTACTCTGTGGTCTCATTGTTAAGCTAGTATACACAGCTGACCACGGACGGATGGTAGCCAGAGAGTAGTATACAGTACGAAGTTAAGTAAACTAGAAATGTCAGCTCTGTTTGGGAGAACCTGTCAACTGTCTCCAGTGACAAGTTACAGGTAGTAGTTCTAACTAAATACTTCTGGCTACATGTAGGGTTGAGGAAAGCAAAATGGTGAACTGCCTGGTTCACCTCTGACTCTCCCAAACACAATAACATGAACTGGCTCCAGCGTCTCCAGACTTCACAATGACATGCAAACACACAGACAGACAAGCAGACAAGCAAAGTCCAGTCCAGTACTGTCCGGTTTACTTCTGGTCTTCAGGGCTATTATAAAACAGTCCACTTCTCCTGTGGCCAGTTCAGATGTCCACAATGTACTACAAGTCACGCCTCAACCGTCTCTTTATGAAGCAGGTTACATGTGGTTCAACATGTGTGTTTTTTGACAGAGTGACGTACAGGTTAAATCCGTCCACTCGTCCTGCTATCACTCAGACCAGCCTGTCCTCTACCTTGAATGGACTGATGATCACTGTCCCGCTGATAAAGATCTCAGCTGGATGAATTCCTCGAATGACAGTGGTTGGGCAAACTTGTAATCCAGTGGCACATATATTAATCCCAACAAATGAACAGAAATTCTTGAGACAGAATACGAACCAACTCTGTCTGCTCAACACACAGTATTACTTATAAAGCACAGTTAAACTGTCCTCTCTGACTGTTTACCTTATGTTCCCAGCCCAGCAGGACTTGATATATAAGCTGTCCAAATATGGGCCACATGCATGTTCATATAGTGTCAGCAAGTTCAAACGCCTCACAATGGAGCCTCACAGGAAGACCAGGGGAAGTAACTGGGTCAAACCTGGGATAGTACAACCTCCTTAAAGGTACACGAATAAGATTATATCTGGGGAGCTCGTGAGCGGGTAGGACTTAACGTTGCTTTCAACTATCTTGCAGTCATAGGACGTTTGGGTCCTATTCCTTTTTAAAACCCGGGACCCCACAGTTGGGTTTCTATTCCATTTCCCACAGTGCGACTGCAAGAATGTCCTTACTGTTTTAATACCAAATCAGGGAGCAGTATTAAGATTAATAGTTCTATCCTTTTTACTGCATAACTTGTAACAACTGTACGACAGTGCTTCAGGTTTGGAAAAAGCAGAAGAGCTAAAATTCCCTCGTCTAGAGGACATTTGGAAGAGTATTTTCTAGGTCATGAAGATTGAGTGAGTGAGTGAGTGAATATGATTTAACGTCGCTTTCAACTATATTTCAGTCATATCACGACTTTGGGTCCTATTCCTTTTCACACCCGGGAACCACACAGGTGCCTCAGTTAGTCGCCCCTTACGACAAGCTCTCTGTGGAGCTGAGGCTTATTCTTACCATGACCTGCGGTGTGCAGAACGACATCCCGGGTCAATCACTGGAAGCCCCACGGGGCTCAAGAAAATTGATTTCATACTATTCAATGAATAATTACCATCGATGAGAAGAGCTATTTTTCACTCTTCTGAATTTAAATTTAGGAGAGTGATCGGGAGTGATCACTCCTACTCTTCTTAAATCCTAAGCACCTTTATTATTCTACAACATTTCCACTTCAAGAAATGAACACAAAGTCTGCATTATCTCCATGAAATGTGAATGTGTCCCGAGAACCTGAGGAGGGCTCCATGACAACATACATGTGCATGTTTATAGATAAATCTGACGTGTTTTGAGGTTATGATTAAAGAAGTCACAACAAAGTCATGTAATTTTAATTGAACAAATTCTCAGTTCTGCAACATGAACATACTGATCTGTGTTGGACTCCAAAGTTTCTATGTTGAAGCCTGGGATGACAACATGTATGTAGATGCCATGTGCAGACCACTTGATGAAGATGCGTAGAAATACACCATTTATATGACAAAATCTAACAGTTGGAATACTTGGACTTCCTAAAAACACTGTCAAACACACAAACAATAGGACAGACATGTGTTCTACAACTGTGTATCGTTTCTAGATTTCACACGTGTTTGACATATTTTTTCTGTCATTTGCGACAAAATCTGAATTTACGACACATTACTCAATGACCCTGTATAATGTACTCCACCCCACATTGAGATAAACGCAAAGTCAGTGCGACTACCCAATTACGAGCTGGAAGTTTTTAAAGTCTGATGACCCAGTGCCCTTCCATGGAAAAATGACATTTGTTACAACAATCATTCTCTAGATGTGTTGCAGATGCATAGGAACGTGGCCAAGGTAGACAGACAAAACACGGACGAAAACAAAGCTTCCACTTCTTTCAAAGTAATTTCAAGCCTTTTCGATGACAGGTGTTGCACAAACCATGTGGTATGTGGACAAAAGAAATGTAACTGAACTACCTTAACTGTGCACATGTAGGTAGGTAAACCATTCACCAATTCACTTGTCACATTAAATAAGTGGTTATTAAACACTCCTAGAAAATTACACATATTAACAATCTTATATCCTGATGTGTCCAGGACTAAACAATATTTGAGTACGTGTTTAATAAAGTGGTGTAGTGTACAAACAATGTCCCGAGTCACTCCAATACAGATGTACTCATAGGTATTGAAGGATATGTTTCGGGAATCCATCTAATAATTCAATCACAGGAAGTGACATTTCCCACCATCAAATCTGGGAGGGATCAAACTGAATGTAACAGGAAATCGACAAAATCGTGCATATAATCCATTATTTCCTTGTTATTTCAGTGATTTTAGAGGGTGATCAAATTTATTAGAACCAACTGAATTTTGTACGCCAAATTGAGCATGATTGAATTTTGATAGGGGATTGAAGCAATCTAATTAAAACTAAATCCTATCTACTCCCCCATTTGGATATGTCGCTTGCAGGATCCAACCGGCTTGCAGTAACAATCAAGCAATCCCGAGAACTCTTCATAGTGCTTTGAAGTTTGCATTTCGAAGTTTACACGTTTCTTGACGAACTACTTTTGCAGCAGACGATGAAGTTTCTCGTACCAACTGGTTTTGAACTATAGGAGTCAACGGAACGGTAACAGTTCACGCCGACAAATTCATGACACTAACGTCGTAGTTGATTAAAGACCTCGCAGAAGAAGGAGGAACAGTTAGAATTTATTTACAACTGAACGCTCGGTGAGTGGGAATAGGAAATGGACATGAGTAACGGAGTGCAGGTACGTTTTACCCAGTGAAAAAAAGAGTGGTACAATACAAACATTCACGCTGGCGTTTGACAGCCTCACCCGATTCATTTGTTGATTATTATATCCAGTCGTCTTCAATTATCCAAAAACTTTTCATTCAGATTCATATTTGTCCAGGTGTCCCTAAATTATGAATTTATTCCAAAAGCGTATATATCCTTCTTCTTTTATAGCATCAGCATGTACAAAAATAGCAATGTCACGTGCACCCGCGCTCACTGGTGAACAAGTTTAAAGTTGACTCTCTTGCCACAGTCGACTGCAGAAAATAGTTCTAGTTCAGTTTACTTTTAATTTTCATGTTTGAACAATTCTGAATAAAATGAATTATTACTTATTCATCAAATGATATTTTCATGAGAAATAAATCTTATCATTAAAAAAAAAATAATCTGTATTTGGCTTCGTTATACTGAACAAGCGCAGGATTCAGAAGTCAGTGAAGAGGGCACTTGCATGTCAGCTGTTTTACGGATGACTGGGTCAAATTCATCTCTAAAGATATCTGTAAACGTCTTCCTTCCAACAAAAAATATGCATAGTTCAACTGATAAATTAGACTGTTAAAAATTATAAACTATAAATTATAAAACTGTGCTCGCAAGCTCGCAAGTTTACACAATTTGAACCACATCATTTGAAAGTTTACCCGATGAACCTGCAAAATGCGAAAGTCAATCCTTAATTAAGATTGAGGATTGAATGTATTACAGGGATTAGCATGTACCCTTCAGGCCTGGATATTATAAGTACATGGATCTACAGATGTGGTTATATCCGCTCCAAACATGTACAGTAACATGTTTGTTGATATACATGCATACTAATGCTATCATACTGTCATACATGAATAATGCAGAAATTTACAGACTAAATATTTGAATGCAATCAGCTTCGGTATGCATGCAATTCATAAGCCCATTAGTTGTCCCCTGTTGAGCATTGAAACGAAGTCTCAGATGAAAAAATATAATAGTTTGTGTTATGTGGATGACTGCATCATTATACTTAAGTGGATACAAAAATATATCAATAAACGTTAACACATTTTATCAAAGTGAAGTATATATACATTGTATATCACATCTATTACAATGTATGTAATGCGGAAGAGAAATGGGACTTATTTATACAACTTTATTTATTCAAATGATCAATGGACATGAAGTCCACTTACAGATCAGGAATAACACTATATACAGAGTGACATAAAACAGTGAGTGCTAACATGTAAATTAATACATGTAAAAAAAAAACAATATTAAAGTAGTGATATCGTGTCTATTAAGGATGTCCGCTGATGGTTTTTGGCAGCCATTTGCCCGTTTTTCCTATTGGGTTATCTCCCTTCCCTAGGTTAAGAGATGTGGATTTCCTTTAAAAGCAATCTAGCCGAGAAATTTGCACACCAACATCCCATCCAATTTGATAAATTTTGATAGACATTGTGATTATCTGTAAACAGTTAGAATATAAGAAAAAGTTAAATACTACGCTTCAAAACTAGAGCTATTCCATATGATTTCTGGGTTATCAAATTGAGCATGGGTCAGTCCACTTAACGTTGCCTACAGCTAAAAAATGCACACCAACCTATATTTTTTTCTTCGTTTTTTCTCATATGACACAATTATGAATGCAACAACATACATTATTCAAAAAATTAATTACTTTAATTTACCACCAGCGGACATCCTTAAATTGGTCGAAACATGCGAGATTAAATTCATACATAAATGTACGGATAGGATGAAATTCAGTACCAAGACTTGTACCATCAATCAATCAATCGTCCTGATGACCTGTACTCCACATAATAAATTTTTCTTTGGTTTTACCGTAACATGCATCTTTGATTGAATAAAGCACATAAAAGATTATTTATTTGCGCTGCCTCTTTTGCGCAACTACGGAAAAAAAAGTTATCCCACAACCCAATGCAGTGATCGAGATGCAAGAATTCTGATTTTAGACATTGTCAAAACAAAACGGTTCTAACTGAAGCACAATGCCCAGACCTGTTCCTCTCACAAATCTATTCTGGTACATTCATGAATACTTCATCTGAATTGAAGAAAAAAATTCTAAGTCATTCTACAGAAAATATTTGAAAAAAGATTGAGATAAAGGTTGCTGCAATAAGGCCGTTGCGTGTCTGTCATGCCTTTGTCAAGTTGTCTGTATGTATTAATTATCATTCAAATCAAATTGTGTAATTTTAATTTAACTCGCATAACTTTTCCTGTAAATATATAGATATGTGCATTATTCTGCCATACTGCAGTATACATAAATGACAACTGCACTTCTCTGTGTTTGTATTAATATCATTCAAATCAAATTGGGTAAATTTAACTCACATAAATTTGCCTGAAAACTGATATAGATACAATGTATGTGCATTATTAGTCTGCCATCCTGCAGCATACATAAATCATACAACTGCACTTCAAATTTTACGAATGCTTCAGAAGTGAATAGCGAGGACATCTGAAAGCTAGATTTTCACAAACCGCTCTATTTTCGATCAAATAAAGAAGTTGACTTTTCATCAGAACAAAACTGTCGCTAAATTCTGATTTCCTAAATGAATAGCTTTCAGAAAATATAGAACTCGTTTTGATGTGTTCAATTTTTGCAATTTAATTGAGTAAAAGCTGAGAGGTTGAAAATTTTATCCAGGGGTGGAAATTTTTGCTCCCTGCCAAGGAGCCATTGGCCCCCAAGATGAAAATTTCTAGGAGCCAAAATATTTTTTTAGGGGCCACTATTTTCTTAATATAAAAGTGACAATTGATACCATGTTGATTTAGTTCATTCATTTTAAAATATTAACCTGGAACCATTCAACTTGTATCAGAAGCTCATAACAGAACAATTTCATCTGAACTATTCAGAATTGCTATGTACATGGAGACTGAAGTTGTATGATATTGGTAATTTATGCAGACTGAACAACTTTATTTCAGCAGGAGTCACCATCATGCTGAGATTCTGGAACCAATTTATTCTTACTTATTGGGGGTCTTGGCCAAATTAAACTCCAGGAGCCAAGAAAGCATTTTTTTTATTATCGGTAAAATGAGAATACATCACTTTTGTAGCTCTGTGTTTATTATGTAGGTTTTTCTTAAGTTATGGTCCCTGTTGTAACTGATGGTAGTTGACATTTTAGACTTTATAAATAGCAAATTAAAGTAAATACACTGACAACAGAAACTATTTATCAAGTCCGCTTCCTGATTTTTCTCCGTCCGCTTCCGGATCTTTCTCAAATCTGCAATTTCATGAATTTATATAATCATGTGCTCTCTGTGATGGATGACTGCAAACGATGTTTTTGGAGACTGGTATTTGAAAAGTTGTTGACCAGAACTGACACCAGTATAAAGCAAAGGATCTAAAGTAATATACAAGTGCAAACAGCACAAAACTCCACGATGATGCGAGTGTAGCTTTACAATGACATGCTGGTTTTACTTTCGGAATGAAACGCGACAGCTGACACACTTGTGACTAAATCACTGGACCTTGCTAGTTTATGTCTCCCTAATGTGTCAGTGGACATTCTTTTAGGCAATATTTTGGTAGTGAAAATGTTTCACATTTTCACAAATATGCAGATTTGTTCAAAAAGTTTCAGGGGCCAAATGGCGAGTAGTCTGTAAGTCTGTAGTCGCCAAAACGGATTTTCGGTCGCAAATGGCGAGCTGGCGACCGGTTATTTCAACTCCTGTTATCGCTAGGGATACTAGAACCTTAACTCTTTGCCCCGTGGAGTTGCTACCATTGCCCAATAATGAGATCATTTGAGGCCCTTTCCATTCCATAATGATGCCTCAAACAAATTGATAAGTTGATTAGTTTACCTCGTTAACAATTATGTCAAGCAGTATTAAATACGCTAATCACTTATCCTTTTCCATGTGAAGGTAAAACATATGTAGTTACATTTATACCTGTGGCTCTACCGAATTTTGTTGTATTGTGACATTGTTTACATGTGAAAATTATAAAGGGTCATGAGGCAGCCCAGCATCCACTCTATGGTTAAAAAAATGGTGTCATTATGGGGCAAGGAGTTAGATCAGTATCAAACATTCCTGTATTGTTCATAGAGCAATTTGAGACCAATTTTCTTGATAACACTGGATAGCCCGAGGGGACTGTCACACGGAGCTCAGACAAACAACACTGAGCTCAGACAAACCAACGGAACATGTCCAACCAACAGTCGTTGGAAGAGGAAGAGCAAACTGAACAATACAGACATATCACTGATGTCAATCTAATTGAATTATAAATAATTACTGTGATGACGCAAAAACAAAGACACTGACCTTTAACGTGTGCTGCGACTATGATACAAGACCTTAAACTTTTTGACTTTTCATTTTAGAACTAATAGCTCCAGGACGATGTCATTCTATTCAACAGTGTTGTAGTGTATTTTACTGTACTTCATGTTCGAATGCAGTATTTCGATTGGAAGAGAACAGTATATGGAGAAACAGTAGCTGCTAAAAGGGGCATTAAATCCCTTCACTCTTTCAATGGTATCGGATTCTTCTGACCCAGAGATTTAACTCTCTAGGAAGGTACTATTGTCATATGTGAAGGCATGTAAAGAGTGACTATTACAGTTTTGTACACCACGAGTTATGACATTCGGTATATTTAATCTATCAATGATTTCTGTTTCCTCGGAATCCATCTCCCTATAGTGCCCTCAGTCTTTGTGCTCGGAGACTAACATCTCCAGAGGACACAAAAGGGAAACTATTCCCTCGGGCCATCCTTAAAAAAGTTGTCGGTAAGGCCAGTTTTTTTTTATCTCTTGGTTTACGGATATTTTTGTCAGTATTCTAGGACAGGAGGAGGGAAAAAAAAAAAAAAAAAAAAAAAGACAACAACATTTTTTTTCTTGTAATCAGGTGTATTTCAGTCGGAGGGAATAAAAAAATAAAATTCCGTATAGCACTGTTTTATTATTTGGACATATCTGCATGCAGGCACAGGCCGCCAAAGACCCTTAGATGCTCAGATATGCTATCAGAGCCATTTCCCAGCAGCTGAAGAGTCCCAAGATCAAGGTTGACTTTCATCTTTCAAAATAAAATAAAATATCATTTATGCACATAAAAAAATAATAAAATTAGTGTGAATTTGTATTTTTTGTAATAAGAGGGGAGGGGGGCATTAATTTTTTTTGTGAAAGGGTCTGGATCACAAATTGTCCGTAGATGAAACCCTGCCACCGAAAATGTAAAAAAAAACTACTTATTTGATCAAATTTATAAAATTATGTAAAAAAATTAAGTTTGGAGAGGGATTGTGATTATTTCGCTATTTATAAAACAATATAAAACTCTTGAAATTTTTAGTTACCGTACTTTATTCTCATGTATGAAAACTGATCACAATTAAAACAGCACTCTTTTACACGAGCTGCGAAACAACCCTGTGCTGTGAATATTGTAATATGAAACTATGAAAGATGTTAAATTCAGTTTTCCTGAGACTCTTATTTGGTTTTGAGTTCTTGTTTAAAATTTATTTACAAATTACAACTCTTGCCCATGTACAATTTAATTTTATCTTATCAATTCAAAGTTTTATTTAAATATGCTACATTTTCTTTGATTTTACAAAGTAATTCATCTTCCAAGATGGATTGATCTTCTCAGGTTAATTAAATTTAAAGTTAAACTTGTCCTAGTCTTAGTCGGAGTCCAAAACTGATGGGAATCTTACTGCAAATGTTCTTTTTTATTTATATTCAACATAGTAAATGATCACTTGATTATTTATTTGTTGATTCTTTGTTACAGAAAAAAAGAGACTTAATGTATTAGCAAATGTTTTTACTTTAACATCAGAAAGAAATGTGTAATCTTCCATTGATCCATTTTGATCTTGCGCAAAATATCTTGTTTTCCCCGCGATTTTGACTTGTATGTTTGATCTAGACACGAACGAGTTACCTCCCCTCATTATTAGCGTATTTTAGTATTGAAGGGCAAGTAACTCCGCCATGCGCGGTAGAACCCGGAAATAACAAAATGGCGGAGTCTACAGGAATCGACGCTTTCGAGACGTAAATTGAGAAAAATAAAAGGTACTATCGATGTTTTTCTTTGTTTTAGCGCGAGGTACAATCAAACAAATAAACCAGTGGCGATCCTGCGCGATAACACGGCCGCCAATGCTTATACCCAAGCCGTGGTCACGAAAATTACCCGTGTTTTCTTGTCTTTTTGCCATGCAAATCACGGCTGCACGGCTCGCTGGCTAATACGCTAGGCCGCCCCTACCGCCAGATGTCACCGAGACTATCCAGTCTGTATTCGACGACGTGAGAAGGTGAGCGAGAAGGCTGGGCTGTTTATTTTATTGTTCTTTCGAAGATGCTTGATCGGCGGATTTGAAAAAAAAAAAAAGTTCATGATCTGAAAATTTTATTTTTTTTGTACTTTTCGGAAAATCAGGGTCGGCGATTCCGTAAACCAAGAGATAAAAAAAAACTCGCCTAAGGCGTAACCCTAGATGTACCTACACAACAAAATACCCCTTACCCACTGTATACTTGTATTGGCTTATTTATATAAAACCATATGTAAATATATTTCAAATTTTATTTATTCCCAAATCATAGCTATATCCTGTAAATTTAAGTGACCTAATTATTAAGTGAGTTAATCATTTTCCTATATTTTAAGGCAGCACAAAATTCTTTATCACTCAGAATGGAAATAAAAGGATCCCAAGTCAAAAAACCTTCAAAGCCTCCTCCCTCCAAACGAGGGATATTTGAGTATGTCATGCATGTGCGTCAACTTTAACTTAAATCTTGAAAAAAATAAAGATAAATGGTACATGTATCATCCATGTACAGAATAGAGATTTCATCCGCATGAACTAATCTTCACACTTCGTTTTAGATGGGGTGAGTGAGTGAATAGGGTTTAACGTCCGTTTTAGATGGGTATATGTACATGTATATTAATGTCATACATCAGTGATTCTCTTCAGATCCACCGACATACTAACCGACTTTTGAGATCAAAATGATGGACATCAAAATACCTTTTTTTTCTGTAAACAAGTGAAGAACAATTTGTCTTGACCTGAATTTGTGAACCGCTGAAGAACACTTGCCACTGCAAGTAAGAATACAGTCGGCCAACTCATTATTAAACTAGCATATTTCGCCAATGTTCAAGTTCTCTGCCAAATTTTCTTATTTGCATGTGTATAAATTTTGATTTTCTCATTTTCTCACAGCGAACTCTATTTCTCGTTAACTCCAGGTGTAATCTCAGCCTTTAACTCCAGAGTACGAAGAACAGCTATCTTACACACTTGAGTATATCATGTCTGCCGTGTTAATGGGCTTTGCTCTTCACCGAAAGACAATTTGTTATTCTTTTCCCAGAACGTTGTACATTTGAACACTTATGCAAATTTGTCAGCTGAAAATTTTAAGGTGCGTAATGAACAGGCTTCCCAAATACTGATGTACAAAATAATTTTACTCAATGCATTAATGTGTGGATACAACTGTGGTTAATTTAGGTCCAGCCTGGAAACACTTCCCAGGTTCTCTGAATCTGTGACACAGACACAACTCTACTGTTGTTACACACATGTCAATGCCCAGCCCCATTCAGTTGTCAATGAAGTTTACAACCCTGTACAACCATTCCTATACACTCATTTTTTTTCAACAGAGTCGTATAATTTCACTTACAGCTCGACGCCCTTCCGTTCTGTGGGTGTTTCCTTAATCTTCTGTATTACCTCATATAAATGATGGTAATACGTCATGTACCCGAAATGCAGAGAGTTACATAACCAATGAACCTACTTTATCTAATTGACCGACAACAGACCAATGGAATTGCATGAAATCAATGTACTCATTATCAAAGCCCAGTGTCCTGGTTCTCTTAATCGAGGTTTAGAAGCGCCCAATGTGAGAATTAGCACATGGGAAGTTGGTATTAAATCTGCTAGGTCGCCTCCATAGCTGTAGGTGCGACGCCATCATTGTTGACATTGGTACATGTTGACACTGATTGTACCTTGTCAGTTGAGAAAGAAACAACACCAGATGATAAGTAATATTTGGGACTAGCTAAGACAGAGCTAATCATGAAAGCTGAGTGATGAGAATGAAATACTTGATCTGGTGACAAAGAAGAAATTGATTGGTTTCACCAATTTTCAATAGGCTTCTGCTGCATGACCACATGTATATGTGGCGCGCATTTTATTGACCCTAAAGCATAGTCGTTCTTGAGATATGGTGGCACCGAATAAAACAAACGGATAACATAACATGACCCCCAAGATAAAATCTGGTGGAGGGGCTTGTCTGGAAAAAATGTAGGCGTGTGGAATCAGGGAACGGAAACTGAAAATCATATTAAGTATCACGTCACGTGGCAGGCGATACCAAGATGACAAATCAAAATGTGACCATGTCAACATCAGTTGATATTTTCTGTTACTTGGCTTGAATATTTAGCCATCTTACATAGCCATGATCATAAATAGGTCATCGTGACCTATATAATATATCAGAACGTGGTACAAGTGGGTCTACATTAACCTGTCGAGATTAAAAAGAGCCTTGGAAATCGATGACATATTTATTTACATAGATAGGCTAGTTGCCAAGTGACAAGTATAAAGTTGTGGACCTTCAAGAGAAAAGTTAATTCAATTTAGCCTCAATTAACACGTTTCACCTTGTTATTCGTTCACCATCCTAAAAGATGAGCAAATAGTTACATAACCTGCCAAGGTCGTTGCATCAGGGTTTTTTTCTTTCATCTAACCTAAATGTTGACGAAACATGCTATCGATGAGAAATTCAACTCTACTTGAAGAAACTCCCAAGTTTATTTGGCAAATACTTCAAATCTCACGAGTTGTCAGTTGAAAGATTATAAAAAGGCTTACCTCACCTATGATAACGAGCAGTATAATAGGCGAGGGGATGTGCGCTAACTTGGTCACAATCGATGAAGAGTTTCAGCACACACTTATCCCAGTTACACGATGTTGACATAATAACATCTATGGCCTCATTTGTCCTGAAAGATTCTTTTATGCTGGGATTACAAAAAGATTTAAATCACCCAGACTTTCTTTTCAAAGTTTAAGGCCATTCATAACAATGTTTGTTTCGGTTAACGAGTTCCATCAAAAGATAGGTAAATGTAAGTATGTTGATACATTTTTTCTCCCCCTCCTATTATTATTTTTTGCTTTCTCAGCATATAATATAAATGAGCTTTCAAAAGGAAGATTTGCATTTTATTTAACTTCATAGTCATGTATACTTGCAGGATTGACTTGTATTGTCTGCATTATGCACTAATGTAACAACTCCGAAAAGTTAACTGTTAAAAATTGGAACGAGTTATAGAAAAAGTTATTGAATTTGTAAATTCTGAACGAAAAAAAAAAATGACCAATTGTAGTAGGTAGGGGTTGCACGAACCTATTTTATTCTACAGATGTTACACACACATGTGCACTGCCCACATACAACATTGTAATTATGTTCCAGGGTTTATTAACTCGATCGAACATCGAAAAGAGCAACTTCGTTCTCATTCATACACCCACAGGAACGTGTCAAATTGTGCTTTAGCCAATGTAGGTCACACTTGCAGGGGTTATATTGTTCTTGTGAATAGCTTCCACATGTCGAGTACAATTGTATAAGGACGTTTCAACAAATGGTTCCCATCGGGAAGTGATTGCAGTACTATGCTTACGGGAAACCTCGTCTGTTATAATAGTATTTTTTTTCGTAAGTAATATTGATTCAGGGTGGGAAACACTGTCTGGGGCGTACTGACCGCATATCGTTCTACTCGGCCAAGAACAGACTGACAGGTAGAAAAGAACATATCAAGAGATTCATTGCCACTACTTGCATCTTTCACCTGTTTACATGCACCATACATACCAGGGTTAGATCCAGATATTTTAACCAGAGTCCTTATTTGAAATAACACTGCCCGTATTTGAAAAAATGCAATTTCCAAGATGTCTTGCAAGAAGTCAGAAAGTCCATAATTTGCCATACATATGATGAAAAATTTGTCCATTGGGATTTTTTGGGTGTATTCTTGCAACACTTAATGTCAGTTTACATTTCACTTCACTTTCTGGCTGTTTCAAGTATGTATTCTGAAATAAAATCATTTGATTTTATGCAAAAATCAGTCATTTGATTTCATACCAGTGTCCTTTTTAAGGACGCTGTGGGACCCTAGATCTAAGCCTGCATACTGTTATGACAATGTTCAGAGCATAGCCATGCATCATTCAGGGAACTTCCGCAGCTGAAACTGACCAAATGATTCACTTAGATATCAGGCCTGGTGGACGAATTAGAGTTTGTGTTACCGTTTTTAGATATTCATGATAGGATGTTAATGTTAAAGTACATGCAAGAAGGGTATGCAAAATCATTTTACATAACCTTTCTCGCGACTTTTGAACACAATTTGACCATCCTGGATATCCTATAGATCGCCAGATCATGTGGAGCGCCAGATCATGTGGAGCGCCAGATCATGTGGAGCGCCAGAAATGTCAATTAACTCTAACGGGGTATGATTAGGGTCAAATCAATTCAATAACCCTTTGTTAGTGGCAGTGTTCTTATATTATAAGTGAGTGAGTTAAGATTTAACGTCGCTTTCAACAATATTCGAGTCATACATGTATCACGACAATGCCGTATCAGTCGCCTTCTATGACAAACTTAGGTGACTGGGGTTGCATTCTGGTACAGGGATGTTATATTATAATACTGAAAGTATTCCTTTCTGCTATGATTTAAAAAGTCTAATACAGTTCCAGTCATGTTACCACAGTCTGCTGAGGTCCTAGCATGGGTCCTCTGCATTGACCGCTTTGCGATGGATGGACAATTCAAAGGATAGAGAGAGGATCAGCCAATCAAACATGGCGTAGTTCAGGTGGCAGGGCAGACAAACCGAACCAAACCGAACATCCGAGCGAAGAAAAACTAATGCAATACATGTATGCTCATTTTGACTGATTTTCCTTAACTTGAACTCACATTGTTTTGAATTTATTGCTGATGGGTCAGTTATTTACCGTACCATATATGACTTTCCAGGCCGGGGGACAGACAAGTTGTGACAGTGGTAGTATATACACAAATCTCAAAATAAGAACATCTACCGCTTTTTATGCTGCATATTATCTGAGGCATGATTCAAATGACAGGTTTTCGGTCCATATTGTAATACTTTGTTAACCTCACCCAGATAAAATGTTTTTACTCGCTGTTAAGTATTTAGCGACATATTTCAGTCAATCTTTGCCAGGCCGCAGCTATATTGAACAATATGAAAATTGAGGTCTTTCTGGGAAGATCTAGTCAAACTGCGATGCTGTAATAAGAAATCAATTAAGATTGCAGATAGCAAAAGACAAGTGAAACTTCTGAAAGGGGTGATGAAAATGAGAACGAGATAGTCAACTTGGATGTGCTACATTAATATCAAATAAACAATATTGCCAAGCAACTTGTCAGTTTTTACAATGTAATCTCTGTTGACCAGGAAATGACATATTTTCCCCAGATGTCAGTCAGAGTGGATGGTCCTATTGTCTTATGTGTAAGTGGGAAAAAAAATCTGACACAATTCTCCAAACATCTACATGTAGGTGTGAAGTGGGTGTGATATTCAAATAACAATGAAGACCTGTCATTGGTTCAAAATTCAAACTTAGCATTATTTCTTCCATTGCAATTGGTCAATAGTTTTACAAACATGGAAGCTGGTTTTTTTTATCCACTTGTTTATTTTACTGCAGGTAAAGGGTACAGCCTACAGGAAACAAAAAATCTACATAAGGCCTTTCATTTTTTATTTGTTGGTTCACGGATCCACCGACTCACTTTTTCCGAAAAGTGGAAAAAAAAAAAAATCAAGATTTTGTCCTTTTTTATTTCCGCCGACGTACAAATTTGCTACTGACCTTATTTTTATATCCTCTGATAAAAAAAATCACAATTCTCGACAGGATGACTCAGTGGAAAGGCTGAGGTATACAAAAATATATACTGTCGAAGAGTGAAACTTTAGACACGAGGTATCTGTAGACATCGCGCATCCATTTTGGACCTTTCAAGGGAGATAATTCTGCAAAGTTGTTGTGGCGCGCTGTCACAAAATGGCGGGATGGATGGCGGGCAGTTTTTACATCTGTGTCGCCGTAAAGAAAGGGGCGGATGTCAAGACTAGATCTTTTCAGCAATGTAACGAGCGGCAGCGATACTGTTGGGGACATCGTCTGCAAATGTATTACGTCGGCTGACACGCTTTCCTCCGTGAAGTCGTCAAAACATGAAGATGGTGACGTCTCTGAATGTGACCTGTCTACCCCGATGTCAGTGTTGCACTCCTTCCGGAGTAAATTCCTTCAAGTTATCCGATCTGACAAGGATGCCAGACCCAGGTGAGCTGTTCCATTATGATGGATATGGCGAAGAGAAGAGATGCCCTCCTGAATGAAAGGTCACGATCTTCATACATTCGCTTTTCGTAACCCCCAATATTATAGGGGGCCTATATTTCGTGATTTAAGGGCCATGGGTGGTAGCATGTTGTTGATGCCGAATCTTGTATGTATTTTTCACAGCCGAAAGGACGTCCATTTTTATAAATAAAATGTTCGAAACTTTTGTACAATTAGTCAATAGGAAAAGTACTGAGTACTTTTTAACTCTGAGTAAATACAGATATCTTGCAGATACAACAACATACCCCCAATTTGGACCAATAATTATTTACAAGTTCAGAAACTGTGGTCAGTACTAAATACAACTTCACAAACTCTGGTCATCAAAAGTTTTCTTTTGAGAGGATGTTGAAAAAAGACAGCAAAACCAGAGGAGTCTTGTCTTGTCAAACCACTTTGAAGACATCAATGTCCTTTCATTGAACATGCCACAAAGTGCATATATTGTTTTTCTGTGACTTCTACATGCTATTATACATGTACACCCAGTGTTACAACTGTATTCGGCTGTATCGAAGTTATTACACTATGAGTGTAATTTTGTGTATATGTGACAGTGTGTGTTTTTGTTTTTTTT
>JAVTVY010001840.1:0-35196 GCA_036873755.1 Hanleya hanleyi | reverse complement strand
GAAATTTTGGGGATAGATTATCTGTGCCTGTACCTTTTGTAATGTTTAGTGCATTCAGATGATTATAGACAGCTGTTGTGGATATGAATGGAATGGAGTAATTAGTATCATTGGGAACATTAGTATTAACAAAAGATTTTAACTTTTCTAAGTTTGGTTCAGATGGGTTTGATTGCTGATGTAGTGTTTTTGATAAGTTTGTGAAGTAGTAGTTCAGGTAAGCAGCCATATCCTGGTCATCGTCAGTGGTTTTTCCATCAACAGTTAAATGTGATGGCCCTGATGCACAAGTTTTTGCCTTTGGATTTATTTCTTGAAGAATTTTCCATATGTTTCTAGATTCATCTTTCTCTGTTTGATTCTCTATATGATGTTTTTTATTTGTTCGTATAAGGTAATTTACTTTGTTTCTCCATAGTTGTTCATTTTTCCTGTCCTTTTGTAAATGGTAAAAGTCTCTGTTTCTCATGGCCTGTTTTATGTCCTCTGTCATCCAAGTGGGAGTGGTGTTGTATCGAACACGATGTTCTTTAATAGGGGCATGGCGGTCTATGATCTGATGAAGTAAATTAGTCCAAATGGATATGGCTATGTCAGGATTTGTTTCACTTTCCAGCAGATGCCATGGTTGATTTTTTAGATCATTGAGGAATGTTTGTTCATTGAACTGTTTCATACGTCTGTAGTGAATTGTTTTATGTTCCTGTTTAGCTGTTTTGGTTGGACATATTCCAGATTTTAGAACTAAGCAGATAGGATAATGATCACTGAGAGCAATTTTTGGGACTTTGGTTTCATGAATGTGATTTGTGTTTGTTGTGTAAATGTGATCTATCAATGTGCTCAGTTATTCGGGTAGGTTCATTTATCATTTGTTCAAGACTATAGTTGTCAATACAGCTAGTCCACTTTGAGTTCTCTTTCAGTAGGTCAAAGTTGAAATCTCCTAGCAACAGTATTTCCTTTTGCTCTGAGAAGGCCTTATCAAGTATATTGTCTTTGCCAATCCAGCTAGCTGATGAGTCGGGTGGTCGGTAAACAAATGCTATTAAATAGGATTTACTATGTGGAGGGTGGATTTCTATCCAAATAATTTCCTCATTTTCAGTTTCTAGGTATTCTTGTCTTACATGATTTAAGATTTCTGTTATATATACTAAAATACCACCTCCTCCTTTATCTAATCGATCTCGTCTCTCCAATTTATATTCTTCAATATGCAGATGTTTGTCTAAAGTAGATGATGACAGGAATGTTTCCGTCAGGCCAAATATGTCTAGATCATTGCATAACAGTTTAACCTCATTTAAGTGGCCGATTTTGGTGTATTACCGGTGCATGAAGTCAAAAAAAAAAAATCAGTTTAGACCTACTGAGGAATTATATTTTATACTCGATATAGCTATTATCAGAAGTTCATGAGAGCTAACTTCTGCTATTATGAGATGTATAAAACAGGGCAATATCTATTGTCACAGTCATGTGGCACGATTCTCGAGGATTGGACAGATGAAGAATGTGTCTCATACAGGGTTTAGTAGTTCATACCCTATTCTAGTAGGGCCTACAGTGTAATATAAATGTTTTTATTATGACTAGCAGGAACTCCTTCATTTGATTAGTCCATTGAACGTCACGTGATATCTCACAAAAAGTTATATCTGGGACGAATCAAAGGCGCCGACATCAAAGGAGACATTCTACCACCATTGTTTTAAACTTCTTTACTCGCCTACTTTTCGTCACGAAATCATTTCAGATTTTACCAGATTTATAGAGTCACACAACTGCAAGTTTTTCGGAAAACGACACGACACCATCAGTAGTATAGAAAAGACGGGAAAGGTCATATTTTGCCTGGGGAGGTAACTCTTGGTGGCGGTAGGTGGCGTTGTGGTTATGGATTGCATCAGCATTGGCTGTGTGCCAAGTTTTGATTTCCCCCGGGTAAAATTTAAGGGGGTACTTGGTCACGAGGAAAACTACCTCCAACACAGAAGAGTTCCAAAGGGAGTTAACTCCCGATGCCGGTGCTGATTTTTGGTCATATTCATGATTTTCTCCCCTGATTCGAACATTGGCATATTAAATCTATACGGGAAAATGCCTGTATGGGGTATGGGATATCCGATGGGGTCGTATGAGGTATCATTGTGAAGCTTATGTCAGGGGGCATCTGATGGGCTGGGTGTGGGGTTGAAATAGCGACATTCTGCGCATGCGCGGTGGACCCAGGGTATGGAAATAGACGTTTTGGAGCTAGGGGAGCCCTTAATGGTCCGATAGGGTCATATGAGATATCAATGTGAAGCTTATGTGAGGGGGCATCTGATGGGCTGAGTATCAGGTTGAAATAGCGTCATTCTGCGCATGCGCGGTGGCCAAAGGATATGGAAATAGACGTTTAGGGTCTAGGGGAGCCCCTAATGGGTCGATGGAGTTGTATGAGGTATCCATGTGAAGCACACATGAGGGGGCATCCACCTGGACTAGTGGCTCGGTCGTTGTCTCCATTCTGCGCATGCGCAAACAGGGAATTTTGGAAAATGGGTATGCAAATAGATGTTTTAGGGTCTAGGGGAGCCACTCATCGTCCGATGGAGTCATATGAGGTATCCATGTGAAGCACACATGAGGGGGCATCTGACTGAACTGTGTGTTTGGCCGTTGTCACCATTCTGCGCATGCGCAGACAGGGAATTGTGGGAAAAGGGTATGGAAATAGACGTTTTGGGATCTAGGGAAGCCCCTAATGGTCCGATTGAGTCGAGTGAGGTATCGATGTGAAGGACACATGAGGGGGCATCCGCCTGGACTAGTGGCTTGGGCGTTGTCACCATTTTGCGCATGCGCGGTGGACCAAGGGTATGGAAATAGACGTTTTGGGATCTAGGGAAGCCCCTAATGGGTCGATTGGGTCGAGTGAGGTATCAGACAGGGAATTGTGGGAAAAGGGTATGGAAATAGACGTTTTGGGGTCTAGGTAAGCCCCTAGATGTCCGATAGAGCCGTATGAGGTATCAATGTGAAGCACAGATGAGGGGGCACCCGCCTGGACTAGTGTCTCGGCCGTTGTCACCATTCTGTGCATGCGCAAACAGGGAATTTTGAGCAACGCCCGCCAACGCCAAGCTCAACGCTTCAACGCCCTGATGAATTAGCCCAAAAGCTCTGGTTTTCATGGAATTGTCATTAATATATTGGAAATGCAGTGACGCCCGTCAACGCTCGTAGTTACGCCTTAACGCGCTAGCATAGCGCCTTGACGCCATGATATAGACCGGAGAGAGAAAACAACAACAACAAGGATGACACATGAGAGAACAACAACAACAACAACAAGTTTTTTTCATATAGTTTATTTTCTCCTCCATAATAACATACCCACGCTGGGGGAGCCGCGTTGGGTATGTTTACAATTCAAGAAAGACTCTTGTCCAATCAGAGACCGCCATTTGGTCCTGCCATATTCGTTCTTGCCCGTTAGATGTATTCTCGGCTGCACTTGTCCAATCAGAATCCGTCCTTAAGAAAATTCCATCTTCGACCCTGTTCGCTCTCAGCCGTTTGTTCTAATCGGCGTCGGTCAGGCCTGGATATTCGTTGGGCAGCATATCCTGAAACAGTTGTTTGTGCATTCTTATCGCATTTTCCAGGGCCTCGGTGGGTGGTAAACCCATATCCTCTTCCAAGTGACGCTTGGTCTTCGTGATGGATCTGTGCGTGGGGTCCCCTTTCATTTCAAGCGGTAGTAAGGTATACTCTTCATAGATCGCCATGGCTGTTTTGCTGATGCGGGGCCGCATTTCGGTGTACGCCTGTTGTAAGTTATCCTGTCCCGCGTCCTCGATCGCTTCAGCGTGAGTATTGATAGCTGCTGTCACAGTACGATCCCAGAAGGTAGGTTCTGCCTCACTTTCCTGGGACGTAGGCTGACTATCTGAGGTCAAGCTCTCCATATCAGTAGATAGACTGTCAGCAATCTCGAATTCGGTATCAGTTGATACACTCTCATCAATCTCTGTATCAGCATCTGCCTCAACGCACTCCTCGGCGTCTTTAATCCCATGTATGTTTTTCTGGTGTCGCATCATATCGTAATGTCTGGTGAACGTGCGTTCACACTCAGAACAAGTATAAGCCATGTTGACGGTTGAACGGCGACTGTGGGTGTTTTGGGAATACACTCGCTTTCATAGACAGTAACGCCCACCAACGCCCACTGTTACGCTTTAACGCCCTATATATACCTTAACGCTCGTCTCAACGCTTTAACACACTTTCTTAACGCTTTAACGGCGTTTAATGATGCGTTCAAACAAATGTTGCTTTTGTCCTATTGCTCTGACATACGCCGCTTTCCAGTTCATGCCCGAGGTTTTCAGCATCGACGCTGTTCTTTCGATTTCGACTGGGTCCTTGTCCAACAATTTCATATGGGTCACGAGGTCGACATACTGCTGACGTATAGCCCGTCGTAGTCTGGGTGCCAATCTGTTATGGGCTAAAATTGCAGCTTCTTTTTTCGAATATCCTTTGTGTTGAAACTTGTTTTCTGTGGCCCTCAACGTCTCGCCCAGCTCGGCGTCCATACTTTCTTTGAACAAATCCTTCCATAGCCTCGAGTTCACATTATGTTCATTCCCTTGTACGGGTACGGGTTGAGCCTTCACGATTGGGTGATATTCCGGGACTGATGGTATGAAGCGGACGCCTTCCCTTGACGAAAGAGATTCTGGGTCAAATAGATGACGGACAGATTCCGATGATGAGATCCTTTAGTAAGCAAGTCGGCGACGTGTGAATTGTCCTTGGCCGCACTCATCAGATCATCTAGCACTACCACGTTGGTCTGCTCGGGGTCAAAGTAATATGGTTCGTTTATGTCGTGGGGAATACCTCGGACGAAGCTCACATTCTGTAACCTTGTAGTTTCGTAGGCGGGCTGCCATTGGCTATAACACCAAATCAAACGTGTCGGAGCTGGGGTTGCCACACCTGCCTCTAAGAACTTCATCACCCAGGACGTCTTTCCACATGCCGTAGGGCCGCTCACCGTCATCGTATAGGGATGCCCTACTGCTCTTGTTGGACCTATAGCGGGACTCGGCTGTGTCTTTTGGTTGTGTTTGCGTTGAATGTGCCTGAGCATACTATCGCGACGAGAGAAGGTTCTCTGACAGAACGTACACGTACACGACATGTTCATCAGTCGACCAATACAGATGAACTGATGATGGACACATGTTCATTCCTATATTTACAGACACTACCACCACCACACACACACACCACCACCAACATCACCAACACCAACACCAACACCACCAACACCACCACCAACACCACCACCGGGCGTTGACGGGCGTCAACGCCCGGTGGTGGTGGTAGCCCCGGTATGGCAGAGCTCTTGGATCGGAGCTCTCGGAGCTCAAAGCTTGTGGAGATCAAAGCCCGGAAATAACGTCATCGTAGGCATGCGCGTGTACCTATGGTGCGTACCCTGTGCACCCTAAATCCCGTAGGGAATAGGGTACGGGTGCACCATAGGTACACGCGCATGCCTACGATGACGTCATTTCCGGGCTTTGATCTCCACAAGCTTTGAGCTCCGAGAGCTCCGATCCAAGAGCTCTGCCATACGGGGGCTACCACCACCACCGGCCGTTGACGCCCGTCAACGCCCGGTGGTGGTGTTGGTGGTGGTGTTGGTGGTGTTGGTGTTGGTGGTGTTGGTGGTGGTGTGTGTGTGTGGTGGTGGTAGTGTCTGTAAATATAGGAATGAACATGTGTCCCTCATCAGTTCATCTGTATTGGTCGACTGATGAACATGTCGTGTACGTGTACGTTCTGTCAGAGAACCTTCTCTCGTCGCGATAGCATGCTCAGGCACATTCGATGCAAACACAACCAAGAGACACCGCCGAGTCCCTCTATAGGTCCAACAAGAGCAGTAGAGCATCCCTATACGATGACGGTGAGCGGCCCTACGGCATGTGGAAAGACGTCCTGGGTGATGAAGTTCTTAGAGGCAGGTGTGGCAACCCCAGCTCCGACACGTGTGATTTGGTGTTATAGCCAATGGCAGCCCGCCTACGAAACTACAAGGTTACAGAATGTGAGCTTCGTCCCAGGTATTCCCCACGACATAAACGAACCATATTACTTTGACCCCGAGCAGACCAACGTGGTAGTGCTAGATGATCTGATGAGTGCGGCCAAGGACAATTCACACGTCGCCGACTTGTTTACTAAAGGATCTCATCATCGGAATCTGTCCGTCATCTATTTGACCCAGAATCTCTTTCCTCAAGGGAAGGCGTCCAGAGATATTGCCTTGAACTGCCAATACTTTGTTTTGTTCTCCAATCCCATCGACAGAGCACAAATCCGTGTGTTTGGTAGTCGAATTTATCCTCAGAACATCGACCATTTCATGCAGGCGTTTCAGGGGGCGACAAGTCGTCCGTACGGCTACCTGTTCGTAGATTTAAAGGCCCATACCTCCGAAGATCGTCGGCTGACGACCCACCTGTTACCCGGCGAGGAATCACCACAACGGCATATACCCCTACACCATCCGCCGAGTCCACTCCTGGCAGAGCAGCAGCAGCAGCCCATTCCCATACAGCGGGTCCGCTTCATACCATCAGTCCCGGAATATCACCCAATCGTGAAGGCCCAACCCGTACCGGTACAAGGGAATGAACATAATGTGAACTCGAGGCTATGGAAGGATTTGTTCAAAGAAAGTATGGACGCCGAGCTGGGCGAGACGTTGAGGGCCACAGAAAACAAGTTTCAACACAAAGGATATTCGAAAAAAGAAGCTGCAATTTTAGCCCATAACAGATTGGCACCCAGACTACGACGGGCTTTACGTCAGCAGTATGTCGACCTCGTGACCCATATGAAATTGTTGGACAAGGACCCAGTCCATATGGAAATCGAAAGAACTGCGTCGATGCTGAAAACCTCGGGCATGAACTGGAAAGCGGCGTATGTCAGAGCAATAGGACAAAAGCAACATTTGTTTGAACGCATCATTAAACGCCGTTAAAGCGTTAAGAAAGTGTGTTAAAGCGTTGAGACGAGCGTTAAGGCGTATATATAGGGCGTTAAGGCGTAACAGTGGGCGTTGGTGGGCGTTACTGTCTATGAAAGCGAGTGTATTCCCAAAACACCCACAGTCGCCGTTCAACCGTCAACATGGCTTATACTTGTTCTGAGTGTGAACGCACGTTCACCAGACATTACGATATGATGCGACACCAGAAAAATATACATGGGACTGAAGACGCCGAGGAGCCCGTTGAGGCAGATGCTGATACAGAGATTGATGAGAGTGCATCGACTGATACCGAATCCAAGATTGCTGACAGTCTATCTACTGATATGGAGAGCTTGACCTCAGATAGTCAGTCCCCATCCCAGGAAAGTGAGGCAGAACCTACCTTCTGGGCTCGTATTGTGACAGCAGCTATCAATACTCACGCTGAAGCGATCGAGGACGCGGGACAGGATAACTTACAACAGGCGTATACCGAAATGCGGCCCCGCATCAGAAAAACAGCCATGGCGATCTATGAAGAGTATACCTTACTACCGCTGGAAATGAAAGGGGACCCCACGCACAGATCCATCATGAAGACCAAGCGTCACTTGGAAGAGGATATGGGTTTACCACCCACCGAGGCCCTGGAAAATGCGATAAGAATGCGCAAACAACTGTTTCAGGATATGCTGCCCAACGAATATCCAGGCCTGACCGACGCCGATTAGAACAAACGGCTGAGAGCGAACAGGGCCGAAGATGGAATTTTCTTAAGGACGGATTCTGATTGGACAAGTGCAGCCGAGAATACATCTAACGGGCAAGAACGAATATGGCAGGACCAAATGGCGGTCTCTGATTGCACAAGAGTCTTTCTTGAATTGTAAACATACCCAACGCGGCTCCCCCAGCGTGGGTATGTTATTATGGAGGGGAAAATAAACTATATGAAAAAAACTTGTTGTTGTTGTTGTTGTTCTCTCATGTGTCATCCTTGTTGTTGTTGTTTTCTCTCTCCGGTCTATATCATGGCGTCAAGGCGCTATGCTAGAGCTTTAAGGCGTAACTACGAGCGTTGACGGGCGTCACTGCATTTCCAATATATTAATGACAATTCCATGAAAATCAGAGCTTTTGGGCTAATTCACCAGGGCGTTGAAGCGTTGAGCTTGGCGTTGGCGGGCGTTGCTCACAATTCCCTGTTTGCGCATGCGCAGAATGGTGACAACGACCGAAACACTAGTCCAGGCGGGTGCCCCCTCATGTGTGCTTCACATTGATACCTCATACGGCTCTATCGGACATCTAGGGGCTTACCTAGACCCCAAAACGTCTATTTCCATACCCTTTTCCCACAATTCCCTGTCTGCGCATGCGCAGAATGGTGGCAACGGCCGAGATACTAGGCCAGGTAGATGCCCCTTCACATAAGCTTCACTTTGATACCTCACTCGACTCAATCGACCCATTAGGGGCTTCCCTAGATCCCAAAACGTCTATTTCCATACCCTTGGTCCACCGCGCATGCACAGAATGGTGACAGCGCCCAAACCACTAGTCCAGGCGGATGCCCCCTCATGTGTCCTTCACATCGATACCTCACTCGACTCAATCGGACCATTAGGGGCTTCCCTAGATCCCAAAACGTCTATTTCCATACCCTTTTCCCACAATTCCCTGTCTGCGCATGCGCAGAATGGTGACAACGGCCAAGCACACAGTTCAGTCAGATGCCCCCTCATGTGTGCTTCACATTGATACCTCATATGACTCCATCGGACGATGAGTGGCTCCCCTAGACCCTAAAACATCTATTTGCATACCCATTTCCCAAAATTCCCTGTTTGCGCATGCGCAGAATGGAGACAACGACCGAGCCACTAGTTCAGTCAGATGCCCCCTCATGTGTGCTTCACATGGATACCTCATACAACTCCATCGACCCATTAGGGGCTCCCCCAGACCCTAAAACGTCTATTTCCATACCATTTTTCCACAATTCCCTGTCTGCGCATGCGCAGATTGGTGACAACGCCCGAGCCCCTAGGCCAGTCAGATGCCCCTTCACATAAGCTTTACATGGATACCCCATTCGACCCAATCGGCCCATGAGTGGCTTCCCTAGCTCCAAAACGTCTATTTCCATACCCTGGGTCACCCGCGCATGCGCAGCATGACGCTATTTCAACTCCACACCCAGCCCATCAGATGCCCCTTCACCTAAGCTTCACAATGATACCTCACTCGACCCCATCGGATATCCCATACCCCATACAGGCATTTTCCCGTATAGATTTAATATGCAAATGTTCGAATCAGGGGAGAAAACCATAACTATGACAAAAAATCAACACCGACATCGGGAGTTAACTCCCCTTTGGAACTCTTCTGTGTTGACCAAGTACCCCCTTCAATTTTACCCGGAGGAACTCAAAACTTGGCATCCAGCCAAGGCTGATGCAATCCCTAACCACAACGCCACCTACCGCCACCAAGAGTTACCTCCCCCGGCAAAATAAGCGGTTTTTTCACGGGACTATACTACTTACTCCAGCTCCATACCAATCCTCATCAAAGAAGGATTTTCGCTTGTAAGTGAATCTTGTATTATTCCATATCACTTCATTAAATATGTCAGCAGAGATATCATTGATACTATTGTATCGATTCTGCACCTCTTTATAAAATTTCAGCATATCCAAAATAGAAGGAATTTTTTAACAATAATTTGCTAGGGAGGAAATTACAGTGAAGAACAAGTTCCAACCCACCACATGTAGTCTATGGGCTTATGTAACATTTTCCAGATTTGTCATTTTTTCGGGTAGATTCTTGGCACTCATGTCTAAACACATCTAGAAAGTTCGCTGATTAAGAAAAGAATGGGTGCCAGTTTTTGCATTAACATTTGGGACCTCCATTTTGAATTTCAAAATGGCCATCATCGAAAATCATTTTTTAAACATAATTGCCAATTATTCATTCAAATGTCATCCAATGTTTGTTTCATTTTATCTAAACTCTTATAAAGGGGCCAACCATTCATTGGAAACAAAATAAGAACACTATAAATACTCTAAATTAGCAAAAATCCAAGATGGTCACCAGATTTCAGGATTTGTTTACGTAGCCCCATATAGTCCCATACTAGGGGTATAGGACCAATGTTTGTCCCACTGGGAAACGTACTTCTAGACATTTGCGGTATGGTTGTTTTGATTTGTTTTGTCTCGTCAAGACAAACATGATAGGAAGTGTCCCGGCACGAAACGGTGAAATTTTTGAAAAAAGTTTGAGGTCTGTCTATAGCCCCATATAGACCCATATACTGGGGTATAAGCCCAATGTATGTATAAATCCATACTGGGTGGACGTGATGGAGTCTAGGTGAGTCCCTGGTGGTCCAATGGTGTCGTATGAGGTCTTATTTTGAAACTCTCATGCAGGAGCACTTGACTACACTAATAATTCGTACGTTGTCAATAATTGGCGCATGCGCAGCCCGGCCGTAGTATAGAAAGCAGGCATTTTTGGGGGTGTGTATGGGTGTGTTTGGGTTAGAGATGGGCTATTCACGGTTCGAATGGGTCGTGTGAGGTATCCATGTGAAGCCTATGTAATGGAGCATCTGGTGGCGTGGATGTGGGGTAGAAATATGGTCATTCTGCGCATGCGCAGTCTGGCCGTAGTATAGAAAGCAGGCATTTTGGGGGGGTATGTGGGTGTGTGTTTGGGGTAGAGATGACCGCTATGGGTCCGAATGGGTCGTGGAAGGTGTCAAAGTGAAGCTTGTGTGGGTTAGAGTCAGAATGGTGTGTTTTTAAATGCAAGTCGCGTCAATCTGCGCATGCGCAGTCTGGCCGTAGTATAGAAAGCAGGCATTTTGGGGGGGTATGTGGGTGTGTGTTTGGGGTAGAGATGACCGCTATGGGTCCGAATGGGTCGTGGAAGGTGTCAAAGTGAAGCTTGTGTGGGTTAGAGTCAGAATGGTGTGTTTTCAAATGCAAGTCGCGTCAATCTGCGCATGCGCAGTCTGGCCGTAGTATAGAAAGCAGGCATTTTGGGGGGGTATGTGGGTGTGTGTTTGGGGTAGAGATGACCGCTATGGGTCCGAATGGGTCGTGGAAGGTGTCAAAGTGAAGCTTGTGTGGGTTAGAGTCAGAATGGTGTGTTTTCAAATGCAAGTCGCGTCAATCTGCGCATGCGCAGTTGGTTGTAGTAAGTAAAGTGGCCATTTTGGGGCAGTGAATGAAGGTATTTGGTGTAGAGAGGGACCATCCTTGGTCCGAATGCGTCGTGTGAGGTGTCATTTTGTAGTTCTTGGGGTGTAGGCCCCAATTTGAGGGATGTTCACGTCATCTGTGACGTCATTGGTGACGTCATCAGTACGAGTAGTAGCCAAAGTGGACATTTTGGGGCAGTGAAAGGAAGGTATTTGGTGTAGAGAGGGACCATCCTTTGTCCGAATGCGTTGTATGAGGTGTCATATTGTAGCAACGCCCGCCAACGCCAAGCTTAACGCTTCAACGCCCTGGTGAAATAGCTCAGAAATTCTGATTTTCTAGATATTCCATGTAATTGTCACTAATTCTTCGAAATGCACTGACGCCCGTCAACGCTTGTAGTTATGCCTTAACGCTCTAACATAACGCCTTGACGCCATGATATAGACCGGAGAGAGAACAACAACAACATGTTCGCTCTGAACAGTTTATTCTAATCATCGTCGGACAGGCCTGGATATTCTTCGGGCAGCATGTCCTGAAACAGTTGTTTGCGCATTCTGATCGCATTTTCCAGGGCCACGGTGGGCGGTAGCCCCATAGCCTCTTCCAAGTGACGCTTGGCCTTCATGATGGACCTGTGCGTGGGGTGGCCTTTCATTTCAAGCGGTAGTAAGGTATACTGTTCATAGATCGCCATGGCTGTTTTCCTGATGCGGGGGCGCATTTGGGTGTACGTCTGTTGTAAATTATGCTCTCCGGCGTCCTCGATCGCTGCAGCGTAAGTATTGATAGCTGTTGTCACAATACGATCCCAGAAGGTAGGTTCTGCCTCACTTTCCACGGACGTATGCTGACTATCTGAGGTCAAGCTCTCCGTATCACTAGATACACTCTCAGCAATCTCTGTTTCGGTATCAGTCGATACACTCTCAGCAGTCTCTGTATCAGCATCCCCCTCAACGGACTCCTCGGAGTCTTCAATCCCATGTATATTGTTCTGGTGTCGCATCATATCGTAATGTCTGGTGAACGTGCGTTCGCACTCAGAGCAAGTATCAGTCATGTTGACGGTTGAACGTCGACTGTGCGTGTTTTTGGAAATACGCTCGCTTTTATAGACAGTAACGCCCGTCAACGCTTAGCTTAACGCTTCAACGCCCTGGTGAATTAGCTCAGAAGCTCTGATTTCCATGGAATTGACACCAATTCATCGAAATGCAGCGACGCCCGTCAAAGCCCGTCGTTCCGCCTTAACGCCCATCTCAACGCCCGTCAACGCCCAGCTTAACGCTTCAACGCCCTGGTGAACTAGCTCAGATGCTCTGATTTTCATGGAATTTATTTGGTTCACATTGGATATGCATTATTACATACTGTGATCAGAAAATATTTGTCATATACCAGTAGTCCGTGAGCTACTGGGGCTCACCTTGCACCCCCCCCCCCCCCACTACAGACCGAAACTATGTTTTTTATGTGCTTTAGGAGTAGTAGCGAAAGCTGGCGTTTTGGGGTGCGTGAGGGTGTGCTTGAGCGATTGAGGAACCATTCTTGGTTCGAATGCGTCGGGTGAGGTGTCAAAGTGAAGCCCTCGGTATGTAGACCACGGCTTGAGGGATCTCCACATGATCTGTGATGTCATTGGTGACATCAGTAGGAGTAGTAGACAAAGTAGGCATTTTGAGGATGCGGAGGAAGGGATAGAGATGGACCATCCGTGATATAAATGGACCGTGTGGGGTGTCATCTTGTAACTCTCTGCATGTAGATGCAGAGGACACCCCACACGGTCCATTTAGACCACGGATGGTCCGTCTCTACCCCAAAAACCTTCCTCCGCATCCTCAAAATGCCTACTTTGTCTACTACTCCTACTGATGACGTCACCAATGACATCACAGATCATGTGGAGATCCCTCAAGTCGTGGTCTACATAACGAGGGCTTCACTTTGACACCTCACCCGACGCATTCGAACCAAGAATGGTCCCTCAATCCCTCAAGCACACCCTCCCGCACCCCAAAACGCCAGCTTTCGCTACTACTCCTACTTTTGTATGTATGGTCCCTGTGTGATGTCATACCCAACAAATAGTGATATTATCTTGTAAATATTCCATGCAGCAATCAATGCTGAATAATATGTGGCCAACATTATAAAGATTGGATAATAATTATGGAAGATAAGACTATTCTTGTAACCCTACCCCCTATTGTCACAAAAATTGTACTTATTAACACAGGAGTAATTTCGAAGTGATTAAAAGGGTAGCGAGTCCCAGTTTATCGACTGTTAACAAATTGTTTCTTATCTGACATGTCCTAAAGCACATAAAAAACATAGTTTCGGTCTGTAGTGGGGGATGCAAGGTGAGCCCTAGTAGCTCACGGACTACAGTAAGAAGTTGCACATTCATACCAATATTTCTTGATAATAACGTCGAAAACAGGTTAATATCCATGCAAACGAGTTCAGATGAACAGTTGTCTCAACTGTAATGCATTTCAAACCCAAACTATTTGCGCACATTTCGATTACATGTTTAAAATAATGTTGAATAACAAAAATCATACAGATCGGCTAAAAAAAGGCGGCCATTTTGAAATTCAAAATGGAGGCCCTAAATGTTAATGCAAAAACTGGCACCCATTTTTTTCTTAATCAGTGATGTTTCTAGGTGTGCTTAAACATTGGTGCCAAGAATCTACCCAAAATTTTGCTTTTTTTACATAAGCCCACAGACTAATGATCTAAATGCCAAGTCAATAAAGGGCTTACATAAACTATTATTCAAGGAAAAATATCGAGCAAGCCAAACCAGTTTTAAAGCTTTATTCATCAAGGTAAAATCAAGTGCTTTTATCCCTCCCTTTTCCATCTCTAAACACATTTGACTCCGTTTAACCTTTTCTACTTTGCTATTCCATACAAATGAATAAAGCAACTTGTTAACCGTTTTTACATATGAATCGTCCAAGTGAAGGACACTCGCTAAATGGACCAACCTGGAAATCCCCTCCGATTTCATTAACAAATTTCGGCCAAAAATGGATAGCATCTTTGTTTCCAGATATTAAATCGCTTCTCTATTTTAAGTTTTTGTCGAATTATATCAGATTCACTAGCCCTATCTTGATCTATCCTAGACACGGTCACTCCCAGACATTTTATTTCCTCCACTGTTTTAACTGGTAAATCTTGGTTCTCTGCCGCAAGGGGAAAGGCTAGTAGTATGTAGTACCCGATTTGACGCACATTGACCTTTGATTTTGAGTGCATTTGTGGCGGATTTGTGGCGGAGAGGTCACTGAGTGCAAGATGGCGGCTGATGTGGGAGTGGGACCAAGATGGCGGCTGTGGGTGGTGGGACCAAGATGGCGGCTGTGGGAGTGGGACCAAGATGGCGGCTGTGGGAGTGGGACCAAGATGGCGGCTGATGTGGGAGTGGGACCAAGATGGCGGCTGATGTGAGAGTGGGACCAAGATGGCGGCTGTGGGTGGTGGGACCAAGATGGCGGCATCGGTCACGTGGCGGAGAGAGAGGTCAAGTGCATTATAGTTCCGGCAGGATGACCAAAAGCTACCTCCAATCCAGGAGAGTTCCAATTGCTGCAGGGGATGTATTCAGGATGTATTCATCCGCGGTGATGCGGTCTGGCCGCGGTTTTGGCGGTGATTCGGTCTCTGGAAAAAGCTTCCGCGGAGAAAAAGTAGTCCCTAGATAAAATGGTCCGATTGGATCGAGTGAGGTATCAAAGTGAAGCTTATGTGAAGGGTCATCTAATGGGCTGGGTGTGGGGTTGAACTATCGGCATTCTGCGCATGCGCGGTGGCCGAAGGGTATGAAAATAGACGTTTTGGAGCCAGGGGAGCCCCTAATGGTCCAATGGGGTCGAGTGAGGTATCCAAGTGAAGCTTATGTGAAGGGGCATCTGATGGGCTGGGTGTGGGGTTGAACTATCGGCATTCTGCGCATGCGCGGTGGCCCAAGGGTATGAAAATAGACGTTTTGGAGCTAGGGGAGTCCCTAATGGGCCGATGGAGTTGTATGAGGTATCCATCTGAAGCATTGGTGAAGGGGCATGTGATGGGCTGGGTGTGGGGTTGAAATAGCGTCATTCTGCGCATGCGCGGTGGACCAAGGGTATGAAAATAGACGTTTCGGGGTCTAGGGGAGCCCCTAATGGTCCAATGGGGTCGAGTGAGGTATCAAAGTGAAGCTTATGTGAAGGGGCATCTGATGGGTTGGGTGTGGGGTTGAATTATCGGCATTCTGCGCATGCGCGGTGGCCCAAGTGTATGAAAATAGCCGTGTTGGCATGTAGGGGAGCTCCTAATGGTGCAATGGGGTCGAGTGAGGTATCCAAGTGAAGCCTAGGTGAAGGGGCATCTGATGGGTTGGGTGTGAGGTAGGAATATCATTCTGCGCATGCGCAGATGCAATGCGGAGCTCTCGTCCAATCAGAAGCGAGTATTTCAAGTCCGCCACGGAGCTCTCGTCCAATCAGAAGCGAGTATTTTGACCCGGTGCATTATGGGACATATCCAAGATGGCGGCACGTATGTTCAAGATGGCGGCACATCCGGTGTCGAAAACTGGCCATTTTGTCGGGATGTGGTCACCTAGTGTTGAAAACTGGACCCTGTATGGGTCCCGCTAGACGTTTTGGAGCTAGGGGAGCCACGAATGGTCCAATGGGGTCGAGAGAGGTATCAAAATGAAGCATTCGTGAAGGGGCATCTGATGGGCTGGGTGTGGGGTTGAAATAGCGGCATTCTGCGCATGCGCAGTCTGGCCGTAGTATAGAAATAGACGTGTTGGGGTGTAGGTGGGCCCCTAGTGGGTCGATGGGATCGAGTTAGGTATCCATGTGAAGCTTAGGTGAGGGAGTTACACTAGGGTGTCGTTTCCATTCTGCTGCGCAGGTCACGTGGGGGAGTTGTGACGTCACTTCCGGGTTTTCACTAAAAAACTATCTCTAAACATAGGAGAGTTCCAATGTTGACTTAGACGTCCGTATGTTCAACCTCCGGGTTTTGTTTTTCCCGGCGCGGGCCGCCCCGGCCGCAGCGCGCGCGCGCGTCATCACGCGGATGAATGTAGGATCTGTATTATGCAATCGGATAGCGGTTGTCGTGAAAAAAACAACAAGTTTAGCAATGTTTATATAGTTTATTACCCCCAACGTTACATCATACCCAGCCTGGGGAGCCGCCCTGGGTATGTTTAGTATGTTCACAGCAAAACAAATTGAAATATCAAACACCATGTTTTATTATTTAACACATTGTCACATTAGGTACAAGTGTTTACTGAGCTCAAGTCAGCGAGCAGCATGTAGACATAGAGTGTGTGTACGGCATGATATTCATCAGTGCACGGGTGACGCATTCAACCGATGGGGGTGATCGGTCAGCTTGGTAAGGAAAAACGTGACATTGGTTACCTCTCTACCACCCATTGAATGTTGGGGCGTTGACGATGCGCCCATCTCAAGGCATCCACGGTGTCCAGTATCTCCAGCATCGTCTCTAGTGACCCCCGGTTAATGATGGTGACCGGCTGGTCAAACACATGGTTGTTAGCACTGGGATAATAATACTGTAACTGGTCCGTCTTTTTGTGACGTAAGATGTACCCGAAAGCGACATTCAATGTAAAGGCCGTAGTTTGATCGTTGAAGATGGCTTCCACGTAGCTGCGTAGACAGGTGCGGTTGGTCAGTGGGAAATTGTAGATATCTTGAGGGTGGAAACAGTACCGTGTCATGGACCAATGGCGCCGATCGATGTCACTGATTGGATGGTTGTCCTGTAAGATCGCTAGGAACATTTATGGGCTCCACCAGAAAATGTTCGATGTTGTCAGGACTCGAAACCGTAACGCTGGGGTCCAGCTGGATATTCAGGCTCTTCAGAACTGTGGGTATAGGCGGATTCTCCGTCATCGCATCACCAGTGACGTTCGTCTCCCCGGGCTTATCTTCACTGGGTCTGACCTTCCGTGGCTCCTCTTCAGTAGGAGGTTGTCGTTCATGCTCATGGGCATGAATCAAACGTTGGTGTCGCAGCAACTGACTGGTCAGTTTGAAGAGTTGACCACAATCCTCGCATGGACGCTTGGGTGGCCCATGGATTGAACGTTCATGGCGCAGTAAAGCATCTTCCCGATTAAATCACCGTGCGCAGGTTATACAAGTATACCGTCCGCCGTTGTGGATGGAGGACTCGTGTCGTCGCAAATCTTCTGGGCGAGTAAACAGCTTCTGGCAAGTAGTACAAGTGAACATCTTGGTGATTGACAGTGTCTGATGAAACGGCCAGGCCGGTTTCCTTTTATAGCACGCTGGCTGGTGATCTATTTTTAGCACACTCAGTCGAAAGTCCGAAAAGACACGGATGTACCCGAAAAGACACGAAGGTGAACGACATTGAGTCCCCACAGACAGGTTAGTACATGCATTCCTAATGTGTGACCTGGTCTATAAAACACGTCCCTCTGGATCCCACACCTTCATTTCTATGGTTGCAGAGCCATGACGGAGATCCAGCCCTATGCCACTCGCATTTTACAGCATGCCACCGTGGTGAATTCATTCACGGGTTACCGAGCGGTGGTTCGGTCCATGTTTGCAGATGGCGACGACAACGAGGGGCGACGCCAGATCCTGAACGAGTTCACAGAAGCGGTCCTCGACCGAGTGCACTCGATGGAGAGGTGTGCCATCACTCACCACTACTGGACTATGACAGCCATCCTTGATGCTCGGGCTATGGACCACGAACGCTCACGCCGGAACCAGCGCCGGCTGGTTGGCCTCACAATAGTCTGTGCCCTATTGACCCTGGCGCTGTGGCATTGACAGTATAAATACGAGGGTCAGACAGAGTGTGTGTCATTCAACGATCGTCATTGGATCGAGCATGTCACCCGTCCTACGAGCCATCCTGCCCCTTACACCCCGGGTGGGGTTACACGTCTATGAAGATACAGTCACCCTCGTGGAAGACCGTGGAGATGTTTGCTGGTCGCCCGCTGAGACCGTATCGAATACGGTGACGCTACACCGTGACGGCTGGACCAAATTTAAACGGGTGTTGAGCGGCGAGCTCGATGGACACGTCATCCACATAGACAATGCCATCTACGTATACCGTGGACCCTTCTTCCCACGCCTGGGCCGCTACCAAGATCCTACGCGAAGCTTCACCCTAGACCCCGATCTGTGGACAGCCTTCGAGAAAGTGGTGCCTATCGTGGACCAGCTGTTTACACCGGACGAGCGGTCATCAGACGAGTTGGAGTGGGCTCGTGCCCTGAGAGAAGCAGCGGCAGAACCCAATGAACAACTGTCTAGCCATGAACCCGACGACGATGCCATTGATTAACCGGCTAGACTCAGTCAGCCCAGTGATATGACCACCTGATTCTTTGATCTCACGGGGTTCTCCCTATAAATACGAGAGACAGTCAACTCTGGTACCATTCACGTACTGACCATGACGGAGCATATAATACGGGCGTATCTCAGCTTGACCCCTGAGGTTTTCCTGCACGTGTATGCGGATAAGGTCGATATCATGGAGGAGGTGGGAGACATCTGTGATGCGGACCCTACACAACCGTGCCCGGCTCACATTCGTCTGTCCCGAGAGGGCTGGACCAAATTCAAACGCGTGTTGTCTGGTGAACTGGATGCCGACCTCATCCACTTGTGTCACGATGTGTACATCCGACGTGGCCCTTTCTTTGCTCAATTGGCTCGGCTAGATGGGGGTACAGTGCATTTTACCCTTCACCCTGATTTATGGTCTGCATTGGAAGATGCCGTGGTAGATGTGGATCAAGTGCTTATCAAGCGGTCATCAGACGAGTTGGACTGGTCATTTACCATGGACACTGTGGAAGCCCACGAAGAAAATCAGAAAGAAACTTCGGCCCAAGATATACCCGTTATAAATAAACGATAGAGCCAGGGTCCATCATCATCTTGTCACCATGAAGCGCTGGGAGAAGGTGTTGGATAACTTATACTACAGTCCCGACAGTCCGGCAGCCTATAGTGCATTGTCGGCTCTCTATCGAGCGGCCAAACCGCGATTGGTTAAGAAAACAAGACACCTATACCTTACATCGATCTGTCCGTCGCCATTTTCTACGGAACCGGGTCATCGTGGGAGGAATAGATGCCCAGTGGCAAGCGGATTTGGTCGATATGAGCGCCTTTGCCAAACACAACGATGGGAATCGGTATATCTTGACGTGCATCGATATCCTATCGAAGTATGCGTGGGTGGTACCCATCCGGACGAAAACGGGGGCGAATCTCATAGCGGCGTTCAAAGACATCTTCAAGACCGGGCGCAAACCTTTGTATTTGCAAACCGACGAAGGCACGGAATTCCTCAACAGACCGTTCCAACAGTTTCTGAAAGCCCAGAAGGTGTTTTTCTTCCATACGTACAACGAGACCAAGGCTTCCGTGGTGGAAAGGTTCAACAGGACATTCAAAGGCCGCATGTATAAATATTTCACCTATAAGAATACAAGGCGGTACATCGATGTTCTCCCGAAACTTGTGAGGGGTTACAATCGAGCCTATCATCGGAGTATAGAGAGAGCCCCCATTACCGTGACCCAACGCAATGAAGCCCAAGTCCGGCGTGTCTTGTACCCCAGGCCAACGCAGCGAACGACGAAGGCGGTGTACAAGGTCGGGGACCCTGTACGGATCAGTAAAGTCAAGGGCAAGTTCGAGAAAAGTTACTTGCCCAACTGGAGCGATGAGCACTTCCTGATTAAACGGCGCCTACCCCGACAGCGGCGAGTCTATGAACTGGAAGATCTTCAAGGGGAACCGTTGCTAGGGACGTTTTACGAGACGGAATTACAGCCTGTCGTAAAAACACAGCAAGACTACTACACGGTGGAGCAGATTTTGAAAATGGAACGTCGACGTGGCAAACTGTTTCATTTCGTCAAATGGCAAGGCTGGCCCAGTTCCTTCAATTCCTGGGTCGCTGCCAACCAGGTGAAACGACTATAAAGCCAGACACCACTGCCGTCATCCTTCATTCCACGTCCGACCACAGTGCTATGGACAAACAGCAGCTGCCTCTGAACACAGCGTCTCCCAAAACGCGCAAAGCGCAAGTGGGCTTTGTGGTGATAGTGCTAACCCTGCTGAGTGTGTTGTACGGAGGTGTATTTTACGACGTAGCCTATGTCAGCACGTTACTTAACCAATTGAGAACACCAGCCACCAGTGAAACCGGTCTACAGAGAGCACCAGTCAACCCCGTATCGAGCCCAGTCACCGCCACACCCCCTGTACAAGCCACAACGAGCTCCACACCAAGCTCCACACCTACACCAAGTACACCTACTACGTCCGAAAACCCACCGGATTTCATCCCTCACAGTGAACAGACAACGACAACCCACGTTGTACCCACCCCCAGCACCATCCCTGACAGTGAACAGACAACGACGACCGACGTTGTACCCACCACCACTCCAGTTCACCCGTACCAAATTTACAAGAGCGGGTTACCACGACAGCGGATACACCTCCAACCATGGACCCCCGTTGGCAGCATCCCTTCACTTGCGTCATCGCAGGACCGACGGGTTCGGGCAAAACGCACTTCGTCCGGAAGCTCCTCGAACACGCCGACAGCATGATCACCCCACCTATTGCCCGAGTCGTGTGGTGTTACGGAGAATGGCAGGCAGCGTATGCAGCAATGCCCCATATCACGTTCGTGGAAGGCCTACCCAACCTGGCCGATTTGGAACCCGACACCTTGGTGGTTCTGGATGATCTAATGGCGGAGACGGATGCGCGGGTCACCCAACTCTTTACCAAAGGCAGCCATCATCGACGGCTCAGCATCATCTACATTGTGCAGAATCTGTTCAGTAAAAACAAAGAACATCGGAACATCAGCTTAAATGCCCACTACCTGGTGGTCTTCAAAAACCCGAGAGATACCACTCAACTGCTGCACCTGGCGAGACAGATGTATCCCGGCCGCACACCCTTTGCGTTAGAAGCCTTTAAAGATGCCACAACCCCTCAGCACGGGTATATGCTCTTCGACCTCAAGCAAACCACCCCCGAACATCTTCGACTACGGACCGGCATCTTTCCCGGAGAGGCCCACCACGTGTACATGCAAAAATAATGTAAACACACCCACAGTGGCTCCCCCAGCTGGGGTCTGTGTGTTTGATGATGGGGAATAATAAAAAGAATGAATACCACAGCAGGGTTGACTTTGTCTCTGAGATAGATAAAAAGAGCAGAGTTGTGGGTTCTAGCATTAGTTGTACATGATGTCTGCGCGGGTACGGAAGCACGCTCCCACACTCCGTGTATTGAAAACGGCCCCACCCGAGTTAGTCCGAACCATTGTACGCGGTGCGGACCCTGACCTTGTACGCTGTCTGTGCGAGATCGGGTACAACCTGTTAAAAGGCAACGTACCACTGACTCCGGCTCAGAAGACCAAGTTGGCCAAGCATAAGACAGGTCTCCGAACCCTAGTCCACAAGCGGGTCCCTCAAACACAAAAGAAAAAGGTGTTACAGAAAGGCGGCTTTCTCGGGGCCATCTTAGCACCGTTGGCCGCTTCCGTGTTGGGTCCAGTATTGGGTGGACTCTTCGGCCGACAATGAACCACACGAAAAAAATGGTCCTCGTCGAACCTCGGTTGCTTCAAAACCTCCAATCGCCCTACCCTGTCCCACCTACGGTGAAGACCATAAACACCCTCGATGGAGAGATGCAACAGATCTTACAGAGACCGGGGTTAAGCGACAGTGAGAAAGTACAACGGTACAATGAGACGCTTCAACGGTACATGACGTTCATGGACCAATACAAAACTCGCTCTACCCCAGCAACAGCACCACCATCACCACCACCACCACCACCACCACCACCACGTGACAGACCGCCGACCTCAGCACCGTTCCAACAGCCGCCATTACCAGGGGTAGCCCCCACAGCCCCACAGTGGATGGAAGACGAAGTGCTGAAGAGTGTACCTGCATCGTTCAAGAAACAAGCTGGCCTGGTATTACAACGGATGAAACAGAATCCTAACATGACTTGGAATGATAAAGGCGAACTACTGGTACAGAATCAGGTGGTCCCGGGGACCCACATGACGGATTTAGTGAATGACCTGATGCGTCAACGCAGGTCGCACACGGATCCTCGAGGATGGGAGGTCTTCGCTCAAGGCTTGAAAGACATGCATGTACCACAGGAATTGGTGGGGAACCCCCACCGCTGGGCCTTTATGCAGCGTGATTCACCGACTCGTGCACCACGACTGTCACCACAACCTTGGGAAGCCGACTGGGAACCGGAGTCACCCCCCAAAACTCCACCACCACAACGGGCACCTTCTTTTCAGACCTTTAAAAAACCACCCTCGATCAGGACACCCCACATCTCCAGAGCCGTGACACGTAGCAAGTCAACGCGACGAACACGACGCCGGACACAACCGCCCAAGGCCTGGAACACCTATTAAAACCAACAGCAGCAGCAGGACGGCTCAGTCGCCATGTTTTACCTCACCCTACCCAGTAACAGTTCGCTGGATGTGTTTCCTGACAACACCGTGGCCAAGTACGTCACCCAGTTACCGCAACCGTTGCATTTACCTGGACGCTGGGAATGTGGCCTCGTGGATATCCAATACCCTTACTCATGGTACAACGTGCGAGCCAATGAAGTCTGGTACGAGGTGACCTACGAAGGCAAAAACACCCGACTCACCCTGCCCGAAGGCCAATACGATACCCCCAAAGAGTTCATGGGTGGGCTGTCAAGACTGTTGCATTATAAGGCTCTACGGGAGGTGACGAATACTTCAAAACCCATCAAAGCCTATCCCTTCAAGAATCACGTGGACTTCGATTACAACGCACACAACGACAAGGCAGAGCTTATCGTCACCGGCAAGGCGAGTGTCGTACTGAGTCCTATCCTACAGCAAATGCTGGGTTTCGATCTAAAGACGTTCGCTGGTCCCACCGAACACCATGGCGAGATGCCGATGGATATGAAGTCGGGTATGTACGGACTCTACGTCTACTCGGACGTGGTGGACAACCACATCGTGGGCGATATCAACACACCTCTGTTACGGGTGGTCCCCATTAAAAAGACGTATGGAGGTCAAGTCACCCACAGTTTCACCCACATGCTCTACTTGCCCGTACGACAAACTGACATCAACACGATCACGGTGGATATAAGAGATGACACGGGACGACCGGTGGCATTCGAACGAGGAAAAGTGGTGCTGACACTTCATTTTCGACAAGCACGTGCTCCCCACTTTGCATAATGAAAGTACCTTGCGAGTGCAATGCACGCAGTTATATGGACTATTATGCCCAACAGGCCGGGGGTGGCTTTCCGGTCTTTAGCGGTGCACGCATGCAACGAGGACATGGACTGGGAACATACTCGGCAGCATCGTCAAAACGTTCCTGCCCTTGGTGACGCGTGGGGTGAAAGCAATCGGCAAACAAGCGGTACGCAGTGGACTGCAAGTGGCCGGTGATGTCTTGGGGGGTACGGCACCCAAAGAATCCTTGAAACGGCGGGCCAAAGAAGCGGGAGGCGTCTTGGTGGCCAAAGCACAACGCACCGTAGGGAATAAAAGAGCTGCCCCACCGAGACCACGCACCAGTCGACGACCGACCCAGCGACGACGCACATCGAAGAAGACAAAGGATATCTTTTCTTAAAACATGTCCTTGATCCACGCCGAGTCCTGCCCCTCCACCAACAGTGAATTTGATTTGTGGACCGTGCCGCCCACACAGACCAGTGTCGAACAAGGATTATGGGTGGAGCATCTCCCGCTCTCCAGCATCAACGAAACCGGGCCCATCGAGTTCACCATCAGTAATGCGGATACGGCCTATGTGGATTTAGCCCATACATACTTGTATGTGAAAGCCAAGGTGGTCAGTGGGGATGGCACCAGAATCGTCCAAGCTGCAACGGTGGGCCCGACGAATCTCTGGCTGCACTCGATGTTTCAACAGGTGGATATTTTTCTCAGCGACAAACTCATCAGTGACTCCACCAACACGTACCCCTATCGAGCCTACATCGAGACACTGTTGTCGTATGGCCGAGAGGCTAAAAAATCTCAGCTGACAACCGCTTTATTCTACAAGGACACGCCCGAGCACATGGACACGGTGGACAATGGGGGATATAACAAACGGAAGGCTTTCACTGCGAACAGTGCCTCGGTGGATATGATGGGTCGACTGCACGCAGACATGTTCATGCAAGACCGGTACCTCTTGAACAAGATCCCCATCAAAATCCGACTGATACGGGCGCCTCCGACCTTCGCCTTGATGGCCACTAACGTAGAGGGGCATGCAGCGGATTATAAGATTGTCATCCAAGACGCAGTCCTGTATGTCCGAAAAATGAAACCGAATCCAGCCGTTCAATTGGGACACATGAAAGCCTTGGAAACAAAACCAGCCCAGTACCCTGTCCGACGTGTACAAACCAAAGTGTTCTCTGTGCCTGCTGGAAATATGGGCCCCAACAAAGAAAACCTGTTCCTGGGGGAACTACCCAAGCGACTGATCCTGGCCTGTGTGGAAAATACCAGTTTCAGCGGAGCCTACCCAGAGAATCCGTTTGACTTTCAACATTTCGGCATCAATTTTGTGGCCCTGCATGTGGATGGACAACAGGTGCCAGCCACGGCCTTAACACCGAACTTTGGGCGGAGGAATTTCATTCGAGCCTATCAGAGCCTGTTTACAGCCACCGGTCAAATCAACCAGGACGAAGGGAATATGATCAGTCGGGAGGACTACGCGAACGGATACACGTTGTTCTGTTTCGATCTGACCCCCACCTTAGAGAACGACCATCAGCTGGCCCTGGCCAAGCAAGGCAACTTACGGTTGGAAATCCACTTTGCACGAGCCCTGGCGACCACCGTCAATGTGATCTGCTACGCCGAGTTTGACAACATCATTCAAGTTGACAAAGCGCGCAACGTCCTGTGCACAGGCCCGCAAAACAAGAGATTTGGGTGGGGGGGCGGTGGTATATGGGGCCTCTATATATAACCCTATGCTTTATATAAAAAAATACCAAGGTCTGAAACGGACTTTGGGTGAATCGAGAAATAAACAGTTTATCGCCAAACAAAATACATCAGCATATTCTGCAAGTATCACTTTATATATTTCCGTCGTCAAATTAGTAAATTTGTGCAATTTTTTACCTTTGCCGGGCGATTCAAAATCCAACCAGACTGCCCATCCATCTAGGAACAGCCGTTCTTATGGCGGGCTTCGTTCTCAATTCTGATTGGTCAGGCGCGTCACGCCTCCAGCAAAAGAGGTCACGCACACATCAGCTGGCGCGATTGACCAATCAGAATTAAGAACGAAGCCCGCCATAATCGGGCTGTTCCTGGATGGATGGACAGTCTGGTTGGATTTTGAATCGCCCGGCAAAGGTAAAAAATTGCACAAATTTACTAATTTGACGACGGAAATATACAAAGTGATACTTGCAGAATATGCTGATGTATTTTTTTTGGCGATAAACTGTTTATTTCTCGATTCACCCAAAGTCCGTTTCAGACCTTGGTATTTTTTTATATAAAGCATGGGGTTATATATAGAGGCCCCATATTTCGACACTTCACCCCAATGCCACCGCCCCCCCCCCCTCCCCTCCAAATCTCTTGTTTTGCGGGCCTGTGGTCCTGTGTGACTTCTCCACCTAACATGGATACAGACCAGATAACCACCGTGCTGGACAATGACCCAGAGACACGTATGGTCTTTCAAGGGGTGTTCGCCCGAGATGTGTTCCCAGTAGACCGCATGTATCCTGCTGCTTACGTTCTCAACACGGACCCGATGGATCGACCCGGTGAACACTGGGTGGCCGTGTACTTGACAGAACAGCAGGGCGAAAACTTTGACCCGTACGGTCTGCCACCCCTCCATCCCGATTTAACAGACTTCATGGATCAAGGCACAGAGACGTGGTGTTGGAACAGTCAAACGTTGCAAAGCCTGACCAGTAGCGTATGCGGACAATATTGCTTGTTTTACCTGTACCATCGATGCCGGGGAAGACCCTTATCTACCATCGTACAGATGTTTGACGAGTACCCCAAGGCCGAGGACCGCGATGTACTCGTCTATGACTGGGCCGCCCATCATTTCAATGTACAAGCCCCGTTCTGGGCTTAAGTTCTTTCAATGTACACACGCCCGCTGTTCTGGGCTTAAGTTTACAAGCCCCTTGTTCTGGGCTTCAGTTCTTTCAATGTACAAGCCCCCCCTGTTCTGGGCTTCAGTTCTTTCAATGTATAAGCCCCTTGTTCTGGGCTTCAGTTTTCACGTGGTTGTTCTCACGTTGTTGTTGTTACTGAATAAAAAAACAAAATGAGATCTCACCAAAAAACCCTGTGTTGTGTGTTTTATTCATAATGCCCAATGTGGAGATTCAGTGAAACTGAAATCAGTGGTGTAGGATGGGGCCAAAATGTTAGAATGCAAGAGCACTATAGTAAAAATAGAGAGCCAATGAAATCAGCCCACAGACCAAGTACGTGTTTTGGTCTAGGTTTGGAGCGGGCATTTCATTGAGGTGCGTGTATACGGTGAGTGAAGATTCGTCCAACACGTATAGATTATGTTTATGACTATAAGTTCTATGTAATCCATCAAGGTTAGAATGCAAGAGCACTATAGTAAAATAGAGAGCCAATGAAATCAGCCCACAGACCAAGTACGTGTTTTTGGTCTAGGTTTGGAGCGGGCATTTCATTAAAGTGCGTGTATACGGTGAGTGAAGACTCGTCCAACACGTATAGATTATTACTATAAGTTATATGAGCATAATGCATGAAAGTGGCTTTGAACACCGTATTAGCCAATCAGTGGCCTAGAATGGAGCCAAAGCTAACCCATCCATGTCCAGAAAACATTACTCGGGTGTACAAGAACCCGGATGTAGGAGCGGACGTCAGCGAAAGCACACCGTGAGTACCCCAATTCGATTGGCTGATTGTTCGACCGCTGATTGGTTCTTTTTCTCGAACGCTGATTGGCTCTTTTTCTCGACCGCTGATTGGTCCAAATGGAACTGCCCATCTTTCCCAGGTTCATCTAGAATCCCCCTTTTTGTGCTCAAGCTCTGACTATAGCGATGCCGCAACATTGTCTCATTGGACATTGGACCGTTTGACCTGGATGTGACCATTTGACCTGACATGCGTCCGCGCGCGCACTGCCGGTGATGACGCGCACTTCCGGAGAACTCGCGCGCGCGCTGCGGCCGGGGCGGGCCGCGCCGGGAAAAACAAAACCCGGAGGTTGAACATACGGACCTCTAAGTCAACATTGGAACTCTTCTATGTTTGGAGGTAGTTTTTTAGTGAAAACCCGGAAGTGACGTCACAACCCCCCCACGTGACCTGCGCAGCAGAATGGAAACGACACCCTAGTGTAACTCCCTCACCTAGGCTTCACATGGATACCTAACTCGATCCCATCGACCCACTAGGGGCCCATCTACACCCCAACACGTCTATTTCTATACTACGGCCAGACTGCGCATGCGCAGAATGCCGCTTTTTCAACCCCATACCCAGCCCATCAGATGCCCCTTCACGAATGCTTCACTTTGATACCTCACTCGACCCCATTGGACCATTCGTGGCTCCCCTAGCTCCAAAACGTCTAGCGGGACCCATACAGGGTCCAGTTTTCGACACTTGGTGACCACATTCCGACGAAATGGCCAGTTTTCGACACCGGATGCGCCGCCATCTTGAACATACGTGCCGCCATCTTGGATATGTCCCATAATGCACCGGGTCAAAATACTCGCTTCTGATTGGACGAGAGCTCCGTGGCGGATTTGAAATACTCGCTTCTGATTGGACGAGAGCTCCGCATTGCATCTGCGCATGCGCAGAATGATTTTCCTACCGCACACCCAACCCATCAGATGCCCCTTCACCTAGGCTTCACTTGGATACCTCACTCGACCCCATTGCACCATTAGGAGCTCCCCTACATGCCAACACGGCTATTTTCATACACTTGGGCCACCGCGCATGCGCAGAATGCCGATAATTCAACCCCACACCCAACCCATCAGATGCCCCTTCACATAAGCTTCACTTTGATACCTCACTCGACCCCATTGGACCATTAGGGGCTCCCCTAGACCCCGAAACGTCTATTTCCATACCCTTGGTCCACCGCGCATGCGCAGAATGACGCTATTTCAACCCCACACCCAGCCCATCACATGCCCCTTCACGAATGCTTCACATGGATACCTCACTCGACCCCATCGGTCCATTAGTGGCTCCCCTAGCTCCAACACGGCTATTTTCATACCCTTGGGCCACCGCGCATGCGCAGAATGCCGATATTTCAACCCCACACCCAGCCGATCAGATGCCCCTTCACGAATGCTTCACTTTGATACCTCACTCGACCCCATTGGACCATTAGGGGCTCCCCTAGCTCCAAACGTCTATTTTCATACCCTTTGGCCACCGCGCATGCGCAGAATGCCGATATTTTAATCCCACACCCAGCCCATCAGATGCCCCTTCACGAATGCTTCACTTTGATACCTCACTCGACCCGATTGGACCATTAGGGGCTCCCCTGGCTCCAAAACGTCTATTTTCATACCCTTCGGCCACCGCGCATGCGCAGAATGCCGATAGTTCAACCCCACACCCAGCCCATTAGATGCCCCTTCACATAAGCTTCACTTTGATACCTCACTCGACCCAATCGGACCATTTTATCTAGGGACTACTTTTTCTCCGCGGAAGCTTTTTCCCGAGACCGAATCACCGCCAAAACCGCGGCCAGACCGCATCACCGCGGATGAATACATCCTGAATACATTCCCTGCAGCAATTGGAACTCTCCTGGATTGGAGGTAGCTTTTGGTCATCCTGCCGGAACTATAATGCACTTGACCTCTCTCTCCGCCACGTGACCGATGCCGCCATCTTGGTCCCACCACCCACAGCCGCCATCTTGGTCCCACTCCCACATCAGCCGCCATCTTGGTCCCACTCCCACATCAGCCGCCATCTTGGTCCCACTCCCACAGCCGCCATCTTGGTCCCACTCCCACAGCCGCCATCTTGGTCCCACCACCCACAGCCGCCATCTTGGTCCCACTCCCACATCAGCCGCCATCTTGCACTCAGTGACCTCTCCGCCACAAATCCGCCACAAATGCACTCAAAATCAAAGGTCAATGTGCGTCAAATCGGGTACTACATACTACTAAGGCTGCAGATTTATCTATACTCAAGCACAGACCTGAATACCTATTCTGATGTTGGTAGAACCGCAAAATATTGATGGCAGATTGCCAGTTCTTTGCAAATGCGACAGAATTATCTGCAAAATAGATCCCTTTATACTCGGTGCGACCTATTAGTATACCTTGGATATTGTCGTCCATACGTATAGCATGATTGAGTAGCTCCGCACACAGAATAAAAATATAAGGAGAGAGAGGACACCCTTGCTTTGTTCCTCGTTCATTCTTAAACCAACGAGTTGTCCTTCCACTATTTAACATGGCACTTTCAGTTTTACAATAACATACCTGAACAAACCATGTTATGGAATATTCCCCGACCAAAAAGTTATATATATACAGCACCAGCGAAATATGCCTTGAGGCATTCCATATAGCGTGGTATGAAATATTCCTTGCTATTTTGTGGAATATTCCATAACATCTTTCATTTTACATAATACCCATACAACCCTCTAGAATGAAAACATATGATACAAAAGAAACTTGTTTTTTTATTGGAAGAAATTTTGGAAGTATTTCTTGTTTATCATGGACGTGAGTTACATTCAATATAACCAACCTGTATAAAAAGAATATAGTCATTTTATTAATGTATTTCAGTAAAGCTTCCGTGTATATTTTCATATTTTCGTGTTACGGATTATGTCTTCATCTCTCATCAGTCATTTACTAAAGGGTTCGCGGCTTTCAGGACTCATTGAACGAAAACAAATCGACAGTTGTTACCAAATACAAACTGATGTTTCTTTCCATTAACAATTTCGATTTACATTTCATCGTGGAGCTAAAACCCGAATGGTAATATGTGTACAAAATAACCTATCAAAAACGACCGATTTTTCTTGGCGATTATATAGATATCAACCCACCAAAAAACGAGAGATCCTGAAGGATCTTGGCGCCCACCATTGTCCGATAATTGTAAGCTAATGACTAGAGGATCTTTTTGTCCATTGTTACTAAGAACAAACGATTGATTTGTAATTTTGTTTACAGAATTTCGAATCTGAGCGAAAAGGATCAGAAAAGGCCACTGAAAAACACCAAGATATAATCTAAGTTTCAGGAGTTTCAAGATTTCAAGAAACTGTACTTATGTCGGTTGTTATAATACAAGAGAAATGAGCAAAGTTAGTCTGAATGTACAGGTACGGCGGATTCTTTGCCTTTGTTTCGTAGTATTTTTTTATATTTATTTTCTTGCACGTGTCATCATTGGGTACTGGAAGCGAAGACCAATCTCTTTGACACTTTGGCATGAGCTATGAAACATACTTAAGATTTTATAATTAAGAACGAATGCTAATTCTGTTCTGTTTATATGCAGTAGTCTACAGTTGTCGAGTTGTGACGGTGAGTCACAAGAGTCACGTCCCTTCATGTAGCCGACCCGCCGGCAGACGAAAGGTGGAGCAGTTCACTTGCTACTGCATGGACTAAAGAAAGCTGATTTAAAATTTGAAGAAATACATTTTAATTCCGAATTATTTGAACTCCTTGCTATGGAAGGTGAAGGTATGGATATTCTCTATAGTCAATATATAGAATATGCCCCACCGTTTGATCCGCCGACTCTTGTGATGTAACGTCACAACTCGAGAATACCGAGTTCATTTGAAGCGTAACTTGGATTTTCGAATCGGACCAAAAAAGGTATCTTGCACTACTAGGCCCCTTGTGGGACCGGTGTACCAAATTTCAGAAAGATCAATGAAATATTTCCTGAGAATTCACGGTAACAATATTTCAAGGGGAAATTCAAGATGGCCGCCTTCTGGCCATATTGGATTTTGGATTCGGACCCAAAAAGGTATCTTGCACAACTAGACCATAAGGGGAACCTTTGTACCAAATTTGAGAAAGATCCATGAAGTACTTCCTGGGAAATCACGATAACAAATTTGCATGGGAAAATCCAAGATGGCCGCCTGTTGGCCATATTGAATTTTCGAATCGGACCAGAAAAAGATTCTTGCACAACTAGACGACAAGGTGAACCTGTGTACAAAATTTAACAAAGATCCATGCAGTAGTTCCTGAGAAATCGCAATAACAAAGTTTCATGGGGAAATCCAAGATGGCCGCCTGATGGACATATTGGATTTTGGAATCGGACCAGAAAAGGTATCTTGCACAATTGAACCTGTGTATCAAATTTGAGAAAGATCCATGCGTAGTTCCTGAGAAATCGCGATAACAAGGTTTCATGGGGAAATCCAAGATGGCCACCTGGTGGCCATATTGGATTTTCGAATCGGACCAGAAAAGGTATCTTGCACAACTAGACCCTAAGGGGAACCTGTGTACCAAATTCGAGAAAGATCCATGCAGTAGTTCCTGAGAAATCGCGATAACAAGGTTTCATGGGGAAATCCAAGATGGCTGCCTGGTGGCCATATTGGATTTTCGAATCGGACCAAAAAAGGTTTCTTGCACAACTAGACCCCAAGGGGAACCTGTGTACCAAATTTGAGAAAGATCCATGCAGTAGTTCCTGAGAAATCGCGATAACAATGTTTCATGGGGAAATCCAAGATGGCTGCCTGGTGGCCATATTGGATTTTCGAATCGGACCAGAAAAGGTTTCTTTCACAACTAGACCCCAAGGGGAACCTGTGTACCAAATTTGAGAAAGATCCATGCAGTAGTTCCTGAGAAATCGCGATAACAAGGTTTCATGGGGAAATCCAAGATGGCTGCCTGGTGGCCATATTGGATTTTCGAATCGGACCAAAAAAGGTTTCTTGCACAACTAGACCCCAAGGGGAACCTGTGTACCAAATTTGAGAAAGATCCATGCAGTAGTTCCTGAGAAATCGCGATAACAAGAATTGTTTACGGACGGACGGACTGACTGACGGACTGACGGACGACGGACGACGCACCACGGACGAAAAGTGATTTGAACAGCCCACCATCTGGTGATGGTGGGCTAAAAATTGCGATGTTCTATTGTATACTAAAAATTGAAATATGATGGGTCAAAATGTGCTCCCAGGACTATTTTGGTATTTTTGAGGCATTGCTAGGGTGGTTTTTCTCTGTAGCAAAAATCAGAAGTCTCAAACCAAAATTCTATTTCCACAAAATATATCCGGACATTTGATTATTCGAAGAATCAAACAAGGATGGTTTTGGTTTGAGGTGTCATATTTTCGTTACATTTTGAACAATTATAATATCTCAATGTGCATGCAATTTGCCATCGCCATTCTTTCGATGTTGATATTTCCGTATGTAAATACACATATTTAGATTTTGAAATGAAAAATAAAATCTACTTTATTTCTGTCCCACATAAAGGAATTTATCTCGTATTAGTGTCACATATACTTTGAAGAGCTCTAACAAACTTCTTAATTAAGAAAGAAAAGTTGTTTTGTAGAACATTCAGGTTGCCCGTCCTTCCCCACTCGCCCGCCATTTTGCACACAAGCCAGGTGGATGATAACGTTGATGTCTGTCGAATATTGACACGGATTCTTGAAAACTCGTGTATTATGAGCGGACAAACTGACACACAGAAATCAACTTATATTGAGGGAATATACAGCAGTAATTCCATCCAACTATATACCCCTCATAAATATTTTGAAAAGACACGACATTCGATTTTTTCTACATAACTCGTTATTCAACTTCTTATTGCTCAACATTTTTCTTCACATATTTCGACAAAAACAACAGTGTTGAGTACTTGATATCTCTGGTAAATGATACTCGAATTTCAAAGAAATTGGTGAAGACAAATGGAAGTTATTGCCAAATTTAAACTGAACAAGAAGCACAAATTATATCGTGAAACACAACTCATCATTCATCACTGGTGGTAGGTGCTTTCGCTGAAGTCCGCGCGACGTCTCTTAAGCAGCCCATTTTCTCCTAATGGGGCATTCAGACAGCAGCTCTTGACTGACACGTTTCATCGCTACAACAAAGATGGCAGATACAACTCCAGCCCCCGTCGTTCAGACAGTTAAGGCAAAGAAGACCACCAAACCGAAAAAACCAGTCGATCATCCAAAATACAGCGAGATGGTAAAAACAGCCATTGCCGATTTGAAGGAGAGACCTAGGGGGTTCATCTCGTCAGAAGATTCTCAAATACATTATGATTAACTTCAAGGTGGGAGAGGAAAAGACGGTAAACACCCACGTAAAAACTGCACTAAAGAATGGCGTGAAGACCGGACTGTTAAATCAGAGTAAGGGAACCGGAGCAGCAGGATCTTTCCGTCTAGGAGAGGCTGCCAAGAAAGCCCCGGCTAAACCAAAGACGAAACCCGCAGCTAAGAAGCCTGCTGCTAAGAAACCGGCAGCCAAGAAGACAGCAACTAAAAAAACGCCAACGAAGAAAGCCAAATCTCCCAAAAAGGCAACAAAGAAACCGGCTACCAAAAAACCAAAGACCGATAAACCAGTGGCGAAAAAATCTCCGAAGAAGGCAGTTAAGAAGCCCGCTACCAAGAAACCAAAACCCGCTAAGCCTGCTAAGAAGACACCGAAGAAGACTACGAAAAAACCTGCGGCCAAAAAGTAAATGTTTCGCAAGCGTCACTCTCGCATTCAAAGGCCCTTTTCAGGGCCACCCAAATAGTTCGAAAGAGCTTTCAACAATAGCACATTTCCCCCCTTTTCTTTCTCCCCCAAGACTCTCAAAAGCAAACTCTTCAATATTATTGAATGTTTGGCACACTTCCACAATAAGTTGTCTAATATGAAGATTTTTCTTATCTGCATGTAAAAACAATTGTAATCTGCCATGCTATGAATATTAACTTGACTCGTGAAGTAATCCAATTTAACTGGCATCCAATTTGTAGCAGTGTTCGGACTATAAAAGTTAGTCGGCACACTCATCTGTTTATAATATTTTCTAAGAATAATTAGATTTATTTCGCTTATATTTAAGCCCAAATCTAGGCATGCTTTAAGCCTAAAATGGACACGTCTATTACGGGAGTCTACTTGATAATATATAAAGCTAAACCGACTCACGGTTATGCAATCAAACCTGCTTATTTCAGGTAAAGTGATATGTGATTCTTGTATGTTAGAAACCGGCTGTGGGCCCATCATCGGTTATAAAATAGGCGACAGACAGCCCCCCCCCCCCATTAACTAAGTTCTCTAGCTTTAAAACCACAAATGCTGACAAGGGTGTGTGTTTAAAATTGACATACGAATGGTGCCTTTTGTTCAACGTACTGTGTACTCTGTGGGTGGGACACATCTCCGCACACATGTCACCTGCTTCATAAGGTTTACAGTGTCCACATACATTATTAAGAAATAATAATCAATGAAATAATTACTTTATTTAACTATGTACTGAATTATTTGAAATATAATTTCATATGTATGGGAGGTCAATATGAAAAGATCATTCTGGCTCATTCATATAAATAGAATGAACAGATATTGGAACTAGTTGATTTTCCAAGACTCAAAAGCCCTAAATTATCAAACGTATTTTTATTTTATATAAATATAAAAGTTTACGTGTAACAGGAGA
>JAVTVY010001839.1:15206-33095 GCA_036873755.1 Hanleya hanleyi | reverse complement strand
TTGACTGGTGTACAGACGGTCTTTAGACTGGTTTGACTGCCACTGACGGCTGGTGTTCTAGGTTGGTTAAGTAGAATGCTGAGGTAGGCTACGTCGTAAAACACACCCCCGTACAACACACCCAGCAGGGTTAGGAATGTCATCACAACGCCCACTTGCGCGTTTTGGGAGACGCTGTGTTCAGAGCCAGCTGCTGTTTGTCCATAGCACCGTGTTCATGGTCGAACGTGGAATGAAGGATGACGGTAGTGGTGTCTGGTTTTGTACTCGTTTTACCTGGTTGGCCGCGACCCAGGAGTTGAAGGAACTGGGCCAGCCTTGCCATTTGACGAAATGAAACAGATTGCCACGTCGACGTTCCGTTTTCACGGTGTAGGAGTCTTGCTTTGTTTTTTTACGACAGGCTGTAATTCCGTCTCATAAAACGTCCCTAGCAACGGTTCCCCTTGAAGATCTTCCAGTTCATAGACTTGCTGCTGTCGGGGTAGGCGGCGTTTAATGACGAAGTGCTCATCGCTCCAGTTGGGAAGGTAACTTTTCTCGAACTTGCCCTTGACTTTACTGATCCGTACAGGGTCCCCGACCTTGAAAACCTTCTTCGGCGTTTGTTGCGATTGTATGGGGTAGAAAACACGCCGGACTTCATTGCGTTGTGTCACGGTAATGGGGCTCTCTGTATACTCCGGTGATAGGCTCGATTGTAACCACTCACAACATCGATGTACCGCCTTGTATTCTTATAGGTGAAATATTCATACATGCGGCCTTTGAATGTCCTGTTGAACCTTTCCACAACGGAAGCTTTGGTCTCGTTGTAGGTGTGAAAGAAAAAGACCTTTTGGGCTTTCAGAAACTGTTGGAACGGTCTGTTGAGGAATTCCGTGCTTTCGTCGGTTTGCAAATACAAGGGTTTGCGCCAGGTCTTGGAGATGTTCTTGAACGCCGCTATGAGATTCGCCCCTGTTTTCGTCCGGATGGGAATCCCCCACGCATACTTTGACAGGATATCGATGCACGTCAAGATATACCGATTCCCATCGTTGTGTCTGGCAAAGGCGCTCATATCGACCAAATCCGCTCGCTACTGGGCATCTAGTCCACCCACGATGACCCGGTTCCGTAGAAAATGGCAGCGGGCAGCTCAATTTAAGGTATAGGTGTCTTGTTTTTTTAACCAATCTCAGGCTTGGGCACGTTGTATCCCCTTGGGTTTGGCCGCTCGATAGAGTGCCGACAATGCACTATACGCAGCCGGACTGTCGGGACTGTAGTATAAGTTATCCAGCACATTCTCCCAGCGCTTCATGGTGGCAAATGATGATAGACCCTGGCTCTATCGTTTATTTATAATGGCTATATCTTGGGCCAAGGTCGGAGTTTCTTTCTGATTTTCTTTCTTTGGCTTCTGCCAGCATATCGTACATGGCGAATGACCAGTTCAACTCGTCTGATGACGGCTCTTCCTCCGCAAACACTTCATCCACATCTGCCACGGCATGTTCCAATGCAGATCATAGAACAGGGCGAAGGATAACGTGAATCTAGCCGAGCCAATTGAGCAAAGAAGGGGCCGCGTCGGACGTACACGTTGTGACACAAGTGGATGAGGTCGTCGTCCAGTTCACCAGACAAAACCCGTTTGAATTATGTCCAGCCCTCCCGGTACAGACGAATGTGAGCCGGACGCGCTTGTGTAGGGTCCGCATCACAGATGTCTCCCACCTCCTCCATGATATCGTCCTTATCCGCATAGACGAACAGGAAAACCTCGGGGGTCGAGCTGAGAAACGCCCGTATTATATCCCCCCGTCATGGTCAGTACGTGAATCGTACAAGATTTGACTATCTCTCGTATTTATAGGGAGGAAAAGTTTATGACGTGAGATCGGGTGGTCGATCATTTTAGTCACGTAAAACGTAACATTGGTCGTCATCTCCATCTGCCATTTGGTGTTGGGGCGTTGTTGTCTGGCCCATTCCAAGCTATCCAAGGTCTCTAGTTGGGTCAGTGCCGTGTCCAGGGACGCCCGATCCTTAATGGTGAAGGGTTGATCGTACACGAGGGTGTCGCGACTGGGGTAAAAGTACCGGAGCTGATTCATCTCCTTATGCCGTAATAAATACCCGACGGTGAGATTTAATTTGAAGGATGTAACTTGGTCTTCAATAATGGTATAGGCGTGATGGGGTAGGCGGGTGTTATCCTCTAACCGGAAATTGTACAATTCCAAAAAAGGGCGATAGCGGTGAAAACCGTGCCGGATGGTAGGTAAATGTGTTGGTAGATTGAACGCACAGCTTTCTGTAAGGGTAATACTTCTATGGGCGGTTCGTCAGGATCTGTGGTAAAATTGTGCACCACCGCGGTGGGGGCTGTATTCCGGGCCAGCGGTGAGCGGGACCTTTCACGTCGCATAGCTTAAGATAAGTGAATCCAGTGCTGAAAAAAATCGGCTCTAATTATTAGCCTTCAACATGGTGCATCATGGCATTGCAACATGAAATGCACACTCATATTATGCGTGAATATCTGGCGCTGGGGTCAAAGTTCCTTTCTGGATGCTTTCATTCGGGTTCCGATGCCGTACCGGCCTCCGTAGTATGGATGCAATTGTCACTGGGCTGACTGAGCATATCCGGGTAATCTATGACGTCGTCGTCCTCCGACGATGGACTACGGGTGTTAAGTTTAACCAGGACATCTCTGCGTGTCACGGAGGTGAGAACCGGATAGTCTCTCACGTCTTCCTCCTTGTCGCGGTTGATAATTTCCTCATTGGGTTCTGCCGCCGCTTCACGCAGTGCACGAGCCAAGCCCAACTGAACAGCTGACTGCTCGTCCGGTGTAAACAGCTGCTCCGCAATAGGCACCACTTTCTCGAAGGCTGTCCGGAGATCGGGGTCTCGGGTGAAGCTTTGTGTAGGGTAATGGCAACGCCCCAGGCGTGTAAAGAAGGGTCAACGGTGTACGTAGATGGCATTGTCTATGTGGATGAGGTTTCCGTCGACGTGTAACAACACTTGGGGTGTAAGGTGAAGGATGGCTCGTAGGACTGGTGACATGGTTGAACAAATGACGAACGGTGAATAACGCACACTCTGATTGGCCCTCGTATTTATGGTCAAGTCCCACTGTCATTGCCACAGCGTCAGGGTCAATAGGCCAAAGACCATTGTGAGGCCAACGAGCCGTCGCTGGTCCCGGCGTGAGCGCTCGTGGTCCATAGCCCGGGCATCAAGGATGGCTGTCATAGTCCAGTAGTGGTGGGTGATAGCACACCTCACCATCGAGTCTACTCTGTCGAGGACCGTTTTTGTGAACTCTTTCGGGATATGGCGTTGCCCCTCGTTGCCGTTGCCATCTCCAAACACGGGCAGAACCACTGCTCTGTAACCCGTGAGTGAATTAACCACGGTCGCATACTGTAAAATGCGAGTCGCATAGGGATGGGTCTCCGTCATGGCTCTGCAACAGTAGGAATGGAAGGTATGTGGTCCAGAGGGCCGTGTTTTATAGGCCATGTCACACATGCGCGCCTATACGTAGCTCTACCGGTGTAGTCCGTGATAAGTACTATTCTGATTGGTTAGTCCAAAAAGAGAGCAACAACAACACCAACAATAGCAACAACAACAACAACAACAACAACAACAAGAACAAAGATTACAGGTCAATCCTGTTATTAGCCCCTCCATCATAGCACATCCACGTTGGGGGAACGGCTATGGGTGTGTTTACAATTCACTTATGCTATTGTCCGTGTATTCAGAAGTTCATTGTGCTGATCTCAGACTGCCCTTGCCCAATCAGAAGCCGACCCTCAGAATAAGCATAAGTCATGATAAGAACCCGGATGTACACGCACTCGGCCCTATACTATATGGAGTAGTCCACAGTTTCGGATTATTGGTCCCCCTCAAAAATTTTAATACAGCAGACCGTCCGGGTCTGACCACATGATAATTATCCTTCCCCTTTTGGTAACCAGTATTTATAGTACCAAGCTTCTGGGTACTACCATTCCTTCAAAATGACATGCGGATGGGTGGCTCGGTTGAGCTATATGGCGAGTCGGACCGCGAAGTCAACCTTCGTCAGCCTCAGTTTCGTACGTTTTTCAGGTGTTTAAGAATAGGGTTATGTTACATATGGAATATGTGACAAAAAACGGCCTGGTCGACCCCATATTTTGAATAGCTTTTTCATCTCGCCTCGAGACGAGGAACACTGAGACAAAATCTTATTGAAATCGATTGTCAAGATTTTCCAGGAAATGAACGAAATAAGGCATATATTTGGGTCATTTTAATAGATTTCCCAGAAAATATGGAGTACGTTCCGAGGGAAGAAAATTTATCCCGGGTTGAATATGCATAACTGGCTTGTATGCTGAATTAATGGTATGAGCATTCCCATGAAGAAAATATATACTTTTATATGGGTTTTCTGGATGGTTTGGCATCTCAGAAAGACGGAAGGGCTATACAAAGGGTCAATCTCCAGCAACGAGAGGTCTACTGTGGACTGCACCTTATATGCAATACCTTATAGAAAGGGGAGGAACGGATATCTAACGAAAAAGCCATTATATGGCAAGTGTGATATACTAGTGTACTCGTATTCTCTCGCAGACTATTATGCGCTAGCAACACTTTTTCCATAAAATACACCTTAGTCATATAGGGAGTGGTCCATAGTTTCGGATTATTGGTCCCCCTCAAAAATTTTAACTTCAGACCTTCCGGGTCTGACCACATGATAATTATCCTTCCCCTTTTGGTAACCAGTATTTATAGTACCAAGCTTCTGGGTACTACCATTCGTTCAAAATGACATATGCGGATGGGTGGCTCGGTTGAGCTATATGGCGAGTCGGGCCGCGAAGTCAACCTTCGTCAGCCTCAGTTTCGTACGTTTTTCAGGTGTTTAAAAATAGGGTTATGTTACATATGGAATATGTGACAAAAACGGGCTGGTCGACCCCATATGTTGAATAGCTTTTTCATCTCGCCTCGAGACCGGGAACACTGAGACGAAATCTTATTGAAATCGATTGTCAAGATTTTTCCAGGAAATGAACGAAATATGGCGTATATTGGGTCATTTTAATAGATTTCCCAGAAAATATGGAGTACGTTCCGAGGGAAGAAAATTTATCCCGAGTTGAATATGCATAACTGGCTTGTATGCTGAATTAATGGTATGAGCATTCCCATGAAGAAAATATATAATTTTATATGGATTTTCTGGATGGTTTGGCATCTCAGAAAGACGGAAGGGCTATACCAAGGGTCAATTTCCAGCAACGAGAGGTCTACTGTGGACTGCACCCTTTAATGCTATGGCGTGACCTCATTTTCTGGTCTTGACCCCGGAGCCCAAGGTCACGCTCGGTGGAGTGACACCACCGCGCGGCCGGATAACCCGCGCAAACGTGCGGTCGGATAACCCGCGCAGGCGAGCGCCCGGATAACCCGCGCAGGCGTGCGGCCGGGGCGGGGAAAACCGGTGGAAAACCGCGGATGTTGAAGATGTCCCGGATGTTAAAGTGGTCCCGGATGTAAGACGGAGCGGACGACGCACTCCACCCCAAAGGGGGAAAACCCGGATGTTGTAGAGGTTCCGGGTGTTGAAGTTCAGTACCTATCATCCACGCATACGTTTAAGGTTTATGGAAAAATTGGAACTCTTCTGTGCTCGCAGGTAGTTTTTGGTCATTCTGAAACTGGACGTGACGTGACGCACTTGCGCAGACCCACACCACCAAACCACGTGACCTGCGCACACAGACCTGCGCAAGGATGTAAGAGTACCCGGATGTAAAACCAGGGTCCCTGGATGTTAAAAATGGAAACACCCGGATGTAAGATGAGTACCCTAATTTTACATGCACCCACCCATGACTTGATAGGCAGGTCCCGATAAGCCCGGAGACCGATATTAGCACTTTGGACCTGGTTGATAGGGTTTTTCCATTATTATAGAGGTAAAGTCCGTGTTCCACTTTTTATCTTTTCGGGGACAAATCCTCAATATACATGCACCCACCGATGACTTGATAGGCAGTCCCGATAAGCCTGGAGACCGATATTAGCCCTTTTGGATATGGTAGATAGGAGTTTTGCCCTATTTTAGGAGTAAATTACAACACATATAAGGGAAGAAAGTCTTTTATATTTTCGGGACAAATCCTAATTTTACATACACCCACCCACGACTTGATCGCCCTGGAGGAGCGCTTCACTTTGACACCTCACTCGACCAAATCGGTCCAGTAGGGGCCCCTTTCGCTCCCCAAAATGTCCTGAAGATTGCTGGGAAATTTCCCCCGGCTCCCCGCGTATTTGGGACTATTTTCTGTCCGCGGAGGCTTTTTCCCCCCGCGACCGCATCACCGCCGGTCGCATCACCGAGGAGGAATACATGCCCCCAAAGTCACGTGCCCGAACCTGACGCCACACTTGCGCAAAACACCTGCGCACACCAGAACTGCGCACTTCCGTTATTTTTCTGCGCATGCGCAGTGACGAACCAGTGAGTTTAAATGCGCAGATTGCAGCTATATATGTTCAGGAATATTCAGATAAGGAAAACGTTCTCTAACACTATTTAGAAAGTGAGCGCATTAGCAATTGCTTTAAAATAGAAGTTAGGAAAATAAAATTTTAGAATTTGTTTCACAAACACATAAAAAAAAACAAATAAATAAAGAAAAGACGCATTTTTTAGCTCTGAATGTTTCTTCGTCTCGAAGCACTGGAGAAAAACTTACACGGTTGGAGGTCCCTCACAATACTCCAATTTCATCCTAGACAGGGTTCAACTTTCACAACATCACCTATCATGCTATTATATGGTTTACATACCTGAATAACTATCCGAAAAGTAAATCTGCTCAGCTGCCTATACTATGTATTTGACAGACATTGCAATGAGACACTGGTAGAACGTACTCTAAATTGTACACAAATATGTATTCCCGTACGTATTCAGAACAGCGCCTCCCGGCGTCAGATGGGGGAACTAATGATATCATCGCGTTGAGCATGACTCATTGAGTTGATGTGCAGAGTATTGAGGTGAAATTCGGTCGGGAAAAGGTCACAATAGGCAGTTAGCAATTCAGTTTGCTATTCAGTTTGATATTCGCGTAGTTATTGGGAGCAGCGCCCCCTGGCGTCAGATCGGGGAAATAACGATATCATCGTGTTGATCTTGGCTCACTCAGTTGATGTGCCAAGTATTGAGGTGAAATTCGGTCGGGAAAAGGTCACAATAGGCAGTTAGCTATTCAGTTTGCTATTCAGTTTGATATTCGCGTAGTTATTGGGAACAGCGTCCCCTGGCGCCAGATTGGGGAAATAACGATATCATCGTGTTGATCGTGGCTCACTGAGTTGATGTGCCAAGTATTGAGGTGAAATTCGGTCGGGAAAGGGGTCAAATAGCCAGTTTGCTATTCAGTTTGCTATTCAGTTTGCTATTCGCGTAATTATTGGGAACAGCGCCCCCTGACGTCAGATCGGGGAACTAATGATATCATCGTGTTTATCTTGGCTCACTGAGTTGATGTGCCAAGTATTGAGATGAAATTCGGTCGGGAAAGGGTTCAAAATAGCCAGTTTGCTATTCAGTTTGCTATTCGCGTAGTTATTGGGAACAGCGCCCCCTGACGTCAGATCGGGAAACTAATGATATCATCGTGTTTATCTTGGCTCACTGAGTTGATGTGCCAAGTATTGAGCTGAAATTCGGTCGGGAAAGGGGTCAAATAGCCAGTTTGCTATTCAGTTTGCTATTCAGTTTGCTATTCAGTTTGCTATTCAGTTTGCTATTCGCGTAGTTGTTGGGAACAGCGCCCCCTGGCGTCAGATCGGGGAACTAATGATATCATCGTGTTGATCTTGGCTCACTGAGTTGATGTGCCAAGCATGGAGGTGAAATTCGGTCGGGAAAGGGGTCAAATAGCCAGTTTGCTATTCAGTTTGCTATTCAGTTTGCTATTCGCGTAGTTATTGGGAACAGCGCCCCCTGGCGTCAGATCGGGGAACCAATGATATCATCGTATTGATCTTGGATCACTGAGTTGATGTGCCAAGTATTGAGGTCAAATTCGGTCGGGAAAGGGGTCAAATAGCCAGTTTGCTATTCAGTTTGCTATTCAGTTTGCTATCCGCGTAGTTATTGGGAACAGCGCCCCCTGGCGTCAGATCGGGGAACTAATTATATCATCGTGTTTATCTTGGCTCACTGAGTTGATGTGCCAAGTATTGAGCTGAAATTCGGTCGGGAAAGGGGTCAAATAGCCAGTTTGCTATTCAGTTTGCTATTCAGTTTGCTATTCGCGTAGTTATTGAGAACAGCGCCCCCTGGCGTCAGATCGGGGAACTAATGATATCATCGTGTTTATCTTGGCTCACTGAGTTGATGTGCCAAGTATTGAGCCGAAATTCGGTCAGGAAAGGGGTCAAATAGCCAGTTTGCTATTCAGTTTGCTATTCAGTTTGATATTCAGTTTGCTATTCGCGTAGTTATTGGGAACAGCGCCCCCTGGCGTCAGATCGGGGAACCAATGATACCATCGTATTGCTCTTGGATCACTGAGTTGATGTGCCAAGTATTGAGATGAAATTCGGTCGGGAAAGGGTTCAAAATAGCCAGTTTGATATTCAGTTTGCTATTCGCGTAGTTATTGGAAACAGCGCCCCCTGACGTCAGATCGGGGAACTAATGATATCATCGTGTTTATCTTGGCTCACTGAGTTGATGTGCCAAGTATTGAGCTGAAATTCGGTCGAAAAACGGGTCAAATAGACAGTTTGCTATTCAGTTTGCTATTCAGTTTGCTATTCGCGTAGTTATTGGGAACAGCGCCCCCTGACGTCAGATCGGGGAACTAATGATATCATCGTGTTTATCTTGGCTCACTGAGTTGATGTGCCAAGTATTGAGATGAAATTCGGTCGGGAAAGGGTTCAAAATAGCCAGTTTGCTATTCAGTTTGCTATTCGCGTAGTTATTGGGAACAGCGCCCCTGACGTCAGATCGGGGAACTAATGGTATCATCGTGTTTATCTTGGCTCACTGAGTTGATGTGCCAGGTATTGAGCTGAAATTCGGTCGGGAAAGGGGTCAAATAGCCAGTTTGCTATTCAGTTTGCTATTCAGTTTGCTATTCGCGTAGTTATTGGGAACAGCGCCCCCTGACGTCAGATCGGGGAACTAAAGATATCATCGTGTTTATCTTGGCTCACTGAGTTGATGTGCCAAGTATTGAGCTGAAATTCGGTCGGGAAAGGGGTCAAATAGCCAGTTTGCTATTCAGTTTGCTATTCGCGTAGTTATTGGGAACAGCGCCCCTGACGTCAGATCGGGGAACTAATGATATAATCGTGTTTATCTTGGCACACTGAGTTGATGTGCCAAGTATTGAGCTGAAATTCGGTCGGGAAAGGGGTCAAATAGCCAGTTTGCTATTCAGTTTGCTATTCAGTTTGCTATTCGCGTAGTTATTGGGAACAGCGCCCCCTGGCGTCAGATCGGTGAACCAATGATATCATCGTATTGCTCTTGGATCACTGAGTTGATGTGCCAAGTATTGAGATGAAATTCGGTCGGGAAAGGGGTCAAAATAGCCAGTTTGCTATTCAGTTTGCTATTCGCGTAGTTATTGGGAACAGCGCCCCCTGACGTCAGATCGGGAACTAATGATATCATCGTGTTTATCTTGGCTCACTGAGTTGATGTGCCAAGTATTGAGCTGAAATTCGGTCGGGAAAGGGGTCAAATAGCCAGTTTGCTATTCAGTTTGCTATTCAGTTTGCTATTCGCGTAGTTATTGGGAACAGCGCCCCCTGACGTCAGATCGGGGAACTAATGATATCATCGTGTTTATCTTGGCTCACTGAGTTGATGTGCCAAGTATTGAGCTGAAATTCGGTCGAGAAAGGGGTCAAATAGCCAGTTTGCTATTCAGTTTGCTATTCGCGTAGTTATTGGGAACAGTGCCCCCTGGCGTCAGATCGGGGAACCAGTGATACCATCGTATTGCTCTTGGATCACTGAGTTGATGTGCCAAGTATTGAGCTGAAATTCGGTCGGGAAAGGGGTCAAATAGCCAGTTTGCTATTCAGTTTGCTATTCGCGTAGTTATTGGGTACAGCGCCCCCTGGCGTCAGATCGGGGAACCAATGATACCATCGTATTGGTCTTGGATCACGGAGTTGATGTGCCAAGTATTGAGATGAAATTCGGTCGGGAAAGGGTTCAAAATAGTCAGTTTGCTATTCAGTTTGCTATTCGCGTAGTTATTGGGAACAGCGCCCCCTGACGTCAGATCGGGAAACTAATGATATCATCGTGTTTATCTTGGCTCACTGAGTTGATGTGCCAAGTATTGAGCTGAAATTCGGTCGGGAAAGGGGTCAAATAACCAGTTTGCTATTCAGTTTGCTATTCGTGTAGTTATTGGGAACAGCGCCCCCTGACGTCAGATCGGGAACTAATGATATCATCGTGTTTATCTTGGCTCACTGAGTTGATGTGCCAAGTATTGAGCTGAAATTCGGTCGGGAAAGGGGTCAAATAGCCAGTTTGCTATTCAGTTTGCTATTCGCGTAGTTATTGGGAACAGCGCCCCCTGACGTCAGATCGGGGAACCAATGATATCATCGTATTGCTCTTGGATCACTGAGTTGATGTGCCAAGTATTGAGATGAAATTCGGTCGGGAAAGGGTTCAAAATAGCCAGTTTGCTATTCAGTTTGCTATTCGCGTAGTTATTGGGAACAGCGCCCCCTGACGTCAGATCGGGAAACTAATGATATCATCGTGTTTATCTTGGCTCACTGAGTTGATGTGCCAAGTATTGAGCTGAAATTCGGTCGGGAAAGGGGTCATATAGCCAGTTTGCTATTCAGTTTGCTATTCGCGTAGTTATTGGAAACAGCGTCCCCTGGCGTCAGATCGGGGAACTAATTATATCATCGTGTTTATCTTGGCTCACTGAGTTGATGTGCCAAGTATTGAGCCGAAATTCGGTCGGGAAAGGGGTCAAATAGCCAGTTTGCTATTCAGTTTGCTATTCAGTTTGATATTCAGTTTGCTATTCGCGTAGTTATTGGGAACAGCGTCCCCTGGAGTCAGATCGGGGAACCAATGATACCATCGTATTGCTCTTGGATCACTGAGTTGATGTGCCAAGTATTGAGATGAAATTCGGTCGGGAAAGGGTTCAAAATAGCCAGTTTGATATTCAGTTTGCTATTCGCGTAGTTATTGGAAACAGCGCCCCCTGACGTCAGATCGGGGAACTAATGATATCATCGTGTTTATCTTGGCTCACTGAGTTGATGTGCCAAGTATTGAGCTGAAATTCGGTCGAAAAACGGGTCAAATAGACAGTTTGCTATTCAGTTTGCTATTCAGTTTGCTATTCGCGTAGTTATTGGGAACAGCGCCCCCTGACGTCAGATCGGGGAACTAATGATATCATCGTGTTTATCTTGGCTCACTGAGTTGATGTGCCAAGTATTGAGATGAAATTCGGTCGGGAAAGGGGTCAAATAGCCAGTTTGCTATTCAGTTTGCTATTCGCGTAGTTACTGGGAACAGCGCCCCCTGGCGTCAGATCGGGGAACTAATGATATCATCGTGTTTATCTTGGCTCACTGAGTTGATGTGCCAAGTATTGAGCTGAAATTCGGTCGGGAAAGGGGTCAAATAGCCAGTTTGCTATTCAGTTTGCTATTCGCGTAGTTATTGGGAACAGCGCCCCCTGGCGTCAGATCGGGGAACTAATGATATCATCGTGTTTATCTTGGCTCACTGAGTTGATGTGCCAAGTATTGAGCTGAAATTCGGTCGGGAAAGGGGTCAAATAGCCAGTTTGCTATTCAGTTTGCTATTCTGTTTGCTATTCGCGTAGTTATTGGGAACAGCGCCCCCTGGCGTCAGATCGGGGAACCAATGATATCTTCGTATTGCTCTTGGATCACTGAGTTGATGTGCCAAGTATGGAGGTCAAATTCGGCCGGGAAAGGGGTTAAATTGTCTATTATTCTTTTGATGATAAAATAACAACTGGTCCCCTTCGAATAGCGAACCGCTAACTGCGAACTGCCGACTAACTTATAATACCTCATGATTAGACGATGTAGGATCGGTCACACACGATTAACTCATGGATATTTACTAAAACAGGAGCCGATTCCGAGGTGTATACCTTGCTATGAAGATTTCACGGTGGAACATCTTCTCATAGACTGCATAGATTTTAAGACTATAAGAGACACTTTTTATCGAGCAGCTACACTGGAAGATCTTTTTAGCAGAGTGAATAAGGATTGTATTTTAAATTATTTGAGAGATAGGTTTGTTGTACAATTTTAATGTTTGTACCTGTTTTAACGCATTAGTTTACCGAGTTTTTGAATTGATTACTTAGAATTTTGTGTGATTGTCGCTATATAGCGGAAATATTGCTGAATGCGACGTTAAACCTTAATTCTCTCTCTCTCTCTCCAGGTATATGGTGGAATGTGGCCGCTTTTGGTTGGCGCTAGTGGACAAAATTTCACAAATAGCCCTCGGGCTAATTCGATATAATCCTAGGCCTAAATCGACAAATCGTAATACATTTCCTAAACCCCGGATTATATTCATTTAGTTCTCGGAATAAATGATTTAGCCCTCGGGTTGATTTGATCCAGTCCTGGACTGAATGATTTAACCCGCGGACTAGATGATTTAACCCGCGGACTAGATGATTTAGCCCGCGGACTAAATGCATTTAATCCTAGGTCTAATTCGATTTAGTTAGGGCTAAATTGACCAATTGTGATACATTTCCTAAACCTCGGGTTATATATATTTAGCTCTCGGACTGAACGATTTAGCCCTCGGGCTTGAATATTTAACCCTCGGAGTGATTGAATCAGTCCTCGGACTGAATGATTTAACCCGCGGACTAGATGATTTAGTCCGCGGGCTGGATTATTTAGCCCGAGGGCTAGATTGTCCAATCAAATGTGCGTTTCTAGACCGCATATTAATCAAGAGCAAGATTAGAAGCCTGGAGTTAGGCAAATTAAAAAGCCTACACCAGTATTCCCGTTAATCTTGGCTTGGGAATTCTGCCCGCACAGCAGCATTACATGCATTTTTGTTCACCCCAAGAGTAAACTTGCAAAACTTGGTATGAACGCTTTCAATTGGGGAACATTCATGAATATCTCAACAGCCCAAATTTCGGATTTATATAAAAGAATTGGTTTGACCTCGCTATCAAAAATCTGTGTGTACATGTAGTGCCTGGTACATTAAAGCCTATAAGGGAGTATATTGCCGCCGTATAACCGATGATAGCGTATCCAGCTATGCTCTCAATGCAAAGCAAACACAAGCAGAATTTAACCCAAGTGTTTACACTTTACTGTTATCATGTCAAAGTGTTATAACTTGACAACGGGCAGTCATTTGAGGTCTGAGACTGGCAGCCGAACAAATATGCAAGGATCAACAAACGAGCCAACTTTATACCACGTTGTCATCTTCTAATCTTGCTCTTGATTAATATGCGGTCTAGAAACGCACATTTGATTGGACAATCTAGCCCTCGGGCTAAATAATCCAGCCCGCGGACTAAATCATCTAGTCCGCGGGTTAAATCATTCAGTCCAAGGACTGATTCAATCACTCCGAGGGTCAAATATTCAAGCCCGACGGCTAAATCGTTCAGTCCGAGAGCTAAATATATATAACCCGAGGTTTAGGAAATGTATCACAATTGGTCAATTTAGCCCTAAGTAAATCGAATTAGACCTACGGTTAAATGCATTTAGTCCGAGGGCTAAATCATCTAGTCCGCGGGTTAAGTCATTCCCTTCCGAGGGTTAAATCATGAGTCCGGGGATTGGATGTAATCAACCCGAGGGTTAAATTGTTTAGTCCGAGAACTAAATGAATGTAATCCGGGGTGTAGGAAATGTATTACAATTGGTTGATTTGGCCCTAGGATTAAATCGATTTAGCCCGAGGATTAAATCGAATTAGTCCGAGGGCTATTTGTGAAATTTTGTCCACCAGCGCCAACCATAGCCGCTAAACCGTTCAGCTAATCGACAGTATTTTGCATTCAGTGCAACACACCATAGCCTTCACAATACATCTCAGCAGCCTAGTAATTTGTACCTATCAAGGTTCAAGAGAATAAACGCTTGCAATATAGAAAATAGCCCATTGGGCTTCAATACCCCTCGGCTATCAGTTATTGTCTACACCCAGCAATCATGCAATGTATAATATATTCAGTGTATTTTTAGAACTAGATTAACAAAAATCTGATCTAGTAGGTTTGACTGTATTTCAGGTTTTACCAAGGCCTGAGGTTCTAGTAGAGCATGATCGAATTCTTAGCTCTAAATATACAATTCTAAAACGCTTATAATCAAATCAATTACTTTTATCTTGGAAATATAGATCAAGGTCAGTCATCTTCAAAAAATCAATTCCAACTTAATTGCAACAGGAACATGGATTCTTAGATCTTAGACTTAACATATAGAATTGGACCTTTTAAACATAGGTCAAGGTCAGTGATAGTCTTCAATAGATTTCCGGTCCAGCCATAAGTGGTATAAATTTGGGCAATGTAGATATAATCTTTCATGAAATATTGTACTGAATAGAATCGGACCTGGATAAAATAGGTCAAGGTCAGTCATCTTCAGCACACCTTTGGAACATCACCAGATGTACACATATTACTAATTTGGAAAGCCTAGATATATTCTTCAGGTTATATTGTAATAAACAGTATATGACCTTGAAAAAATAGGTCAAAGTCTGTCAACTGGGATAGGCTTCTAGTCAATCAACAGTTGCATGCTCAATATGAATTTGGGAGACCCCAGCAAATACTAAAATTTGACCTTGATAAAATAGGTCAAGGTCAGTCATCTTCAGTACATGTTTGCACCTTTGCCAGATGTATACATAGTATTAGTTTGGAAAGCCTAGATATATTTCTTCATGACAGACCATAATAAACAGTATATGACCTTGAAAAAATAGGTCAAGGTCAGTCAACTTGAATAGGCTTATAGTCAATCACCAGTTGCATTAGTGATATGAATTTAGAGACCCCAGTTTCCATCCTTTATAAAATAAAGCAAATATTAAATTTGACCTTGATAAATACGCCAAGGTCAGTCATCTTCAGTACACCTCTGGACCTTCGCCAAATGTATACATAATATTAAATTGGGAAGCCCAGATATAATTCTTTATGTTAGACAATAATAAACAGTATATGACATTGAAAAATTAGGTCAAGGTCAGTCAACTTGGATGGACTTCCAGTCAATCACCAGTTACATAAGTAATATGAATTTGGAGGCCATAGCTTCAATCCTTCAAAAAACATGGCAAATACTATAATTTGACCTTGATAAAATAGATCAAGGTCAGTCATCTTCAGTACACCTCTGGGCCTTCGCCAGATGTATACATAGCATTAAGTTGAAAGTCTAGCTTTATTTCTTCATGTTATATCATAATAAACAGTAAATGACCCATAAAAAGTAGGTCAAGGTCAGTCAACTGGAATAAGCTTCTAGTCAATCACGAGTTGCATAAATAATAAATTTGGAGACCCTGTGCTTTTATACTACTAAATGTGAGTCAACATTCTGTTACTATGCTATCCTCTGTGCATTGCCTCAAGGTCAATATGGCTCGAAATGCGCTTTAATACTACTAAATGTGAGTCAATATACTGTTATTATACTATCCTCTGCGCATTGCACCGAAAGGTCAGTAGGGCTCGGAATGCGCTTTTATGCTACTAAATGTGAGTCCATATACTGTTACTATACTATCCTCTGCGCATTGCACCGCAAGGTCAATAGGGCTCGAAATGCGCTGTTATACTACTAAATGAGATTCAATATACTGTTAATATACAATCCTATGCGCATTGCGCCGTAAGGTCAATAGGGCTCGAAATGCGCTTTTATACTACTAAATGTGAGTCAATATACAGTGACTATATTATCCTCTGCACATTGTGCCGCAAGGTCAATAGGGCTCGAAATGCGCTTTTATACTACCAATTGTGAGTCTATATACTGTCACTATATTATCCTCTGCGCATTGCGCCGCAAATTTAATAGGGCTCGAAATGCGCTTTTATACTACTAAATGTGAGTCAATATACTGTTACTATACTATCCTCTGCGCATTGCGCCGCAAGGTCAATAGGGCCCGAAATGCGCTTTTATACTACTAAGTGTCATTCAATATACTGTTAATATACAATCCTCTGCGCATTGCACCGCAAGGTCAATAGGGCTCGAAATGCGCTTTTATACTACTAAATGTGAGTCAATATACAGTCACTATACTATCCACTGAGCATTGCGCCGCAAGGTCAATAGGGCTCGAAATGCGCTTTTATACTACTAAATGTGAGCCAATATACTGTCACTATCCTCTCGCATTGTGCCGCAGGGTCAATAGGGCTCGAAATGCGCTTTTATACTACCAATTGTGAGTCTATATACTGTCACTATACTACCCTCTGCGCATTGCGCCGCAAATTTAATAGGGCTCGAAATGCGCTTTTATACTACTAAATGTGAGTCAATATACTGTTACTATACTATCCTCTGCGCATTGCGCCGCAAGGTCAATAGGGCTCGAAATGCGCTTTTATACTACTAAGTGTCATTCAATATACTGTTAATATACAATCCTCTGCGCATTGCACCGCAAGGTCAATAGGGCTCGAAATGCGCTTTTATACTACTAAATGTGAGCCAATATACTGTCACTATCCTCTCGCATTGTGCCGCAGGGTCAATAGGGCTCGAAATGCGCTTTTATACTACTAAATGTGAGTCAATATACGGTTACTATACTATCCTCTGCGCATTGCGCGGCAAGGTCAATAGGGCAAGAAATGCCCTTCTATACTACTAAATCTGGATCTGGATAGTCTGCATGGTTAGCGTTTCAATGTCACAAAAATATGTCCGTAATCTGGTAATGCTGCCTAAGCTGTGTTACCATAACGTAAAGCTTACAGGCAGTTTATATTCCCGGAAAGTTTCTCGCTGCTCAAACAGAAAAAGTACAGCAGAAAAATTAATAAATCCGTGTGAAGTTTGTTACCGAGAATAGCCAAATATTATACAGAGTTACAGCGTATGTGATAATCGGTTTTTCAACAACAACATGCAGCTATTCAGTACTCACGTGTGTGTTCAATCTCCTGATACAGCATACAAATCCAGTCAGTCTGTTGTGGTCCTTAGGATAATGCGACACGAACTACAGTCCATTTCAACAATATATGAAACACATACATTCAGCCTGAACCTCGCATGAATAAAACAGAGAGTATCCTGAATGTTCGTTTATACACTTCGTCATAATACTCGCCACATTTCACTCTCTACTGCCTGGTACGGTCATAACCTGAGTTGCGAAATATTTCAAGTGATCATGTCAGGCTGGAAATCCCCTAGAATTAATATTGCAACATATCATGGAAATGGCATTTTCAATTTTACATGTCTGTTCTTTTCCAAAACTGGGTAAATCCAAGATGGCCGCTGAACCCTTCGACCAATCACAACCAATTTTTAATATGCACTAGATCTCCGCATGTCTAATATGTGTGTGAAGTTTGGGCATGATTGACCTGATGGTTGCTGAGATTTAGCACACACAAAATCATGGAGAAGAATAAGAATAAAAAGAATAAAAAGAATAATAAGAATAATAATCCGAACAATAATAAAGAAGTCTTCCGATCTTCATCGGAAGCCTTAATAATCCGAACAATAATAAAGAAGTCTTCCGATCTTCATCGGAAGCCTTAACAA